>JANIIA010468332.1:0-18095 GCA_027478495.1 Erythroxylum alaternifolium | reverse complement strand
TTCTCTTAGGCCTAATTTATTAGGCACTGAATAAATATATGTGGATATATTTATTGGGTTAGATTGAATTAAGTTGTCGAGCTTTTATTATATGAGATATAATATGAGCCGAAACTTATTGGGCTTCCATAATCCTAATGGGTTTAGGATTAGGATATTCCTATTCATATTAAAATAGGATTGTCATATTCTCATTAGGAATAGGGTTAAGGGCTTCTTTATAAATAAAGGGCTTATGTCTTATTAGAGGACACACGAAAAGCCCTAGCCACCTAGCCACTTATTCCTTTTCTCGAGAGAGAAATTGTGCAGCATTCTAAGGTGTTTTAGAACGTGCTAGCATACATTTGCGAGCTACAACATTAAGATGTCTGAAAAGAATCCCAATCCGTGCATTTCTAGAGGTAATTTCGTACTCTTCTTGTTGTGAAATTTCGATTAACTAAGGCATAAAACCCAAAGTCCTATGGTCCATTCCGCTGTGTATTATGCATTCTCGAGCCATAAGCGATCCCACACTACTGACTATGCCAACTGGTTGTTTTCTCATTGAAGCTGCCTAGTGACCATTACAATAGGTTGTTTACTCACCGAAAGTGCCTAGTGAGTGCGTCAAAAGGTAGTTTTCTCATTGAAAGTGCTTAATGACTGTGTCAAATGATCGTTTTGCCGACCAAAGATTTGCCAACTGGCTGTATTCTCTCCAAAGCTGCTCAACAATCTTACGAACTGGTTATTTTCTCACCTAAGGTTCCCAACAGCCATAACAATTAGTTGTTTTAATTATCGAGGGTACCCAGCGACCATGTCAACTAGTTATTTTCTCACCGATCCTACACAGCGACAGTTACAATAGGCTCTTTTCTCTATAAAAGTGCCCAGCAACTATGTCAACAAATTGTTTTGCTCATCGAAAGTGCCCATCAACCATGCCAATTGGTTGTTTCCACACAAAGATGTGCCCACAAACTTCTCTCTAATAGTGCCCAACAACAATGCCAGCGGGTTGTTTTGCCCACAAAAGATGTGCCAATAGGCTGTTTCCTCAATTAACATGCCCAGAGATTATGTGAATGGGTTGTTTTGCTCATCAAAGGTGCCCAATGACCATGTCGACTAGTTTGTTTCTCGCCAAAGGTGCCTAGCGACGGTGCCAAAAGATAATTTTCACAACGAAAGTGCCCAGTGATTGTGTGAACAGGTTATTTTCGTCAACAAAGGTGCTCAAACATTATGCCAGCTTGTTGTTTTGCTCACGAAAGGTGCGCAACGACCATGCTAACTAATTGTTATTCGTCGAAGGTGTCTAGCGTCTGTGTCAATGGGGAATTTTTCAGCAAAAATGCTCAACGATTGTCTCAACTGGTTGTTTTCCTCATTAAAGGTACACAGCGATCATGCCAACTAGTTGTCTTGCTCACCAATGGGTTGATTTGCTCACCAAAGGTGCCCAATGACCATGCCAACTAGTTGTTTTCTTATCGAAGCTGCCTAGTGACTGTTACAATAGGTTGTTTTCTCATCAAAGTTACCAAGCGACTATTACAATGGCTCTTTACTCACCAAAAGTGCCTAATGACTATTTTAATAACTTGTTTTGTTCACATAAGGAGCCCAGTGATCATGCCAACTGGTTGTTTTTCCCACTAAAGATGTGCCCACCGACTGTTTTCTCACCAAAGGTTCCCACCAAGAATGCTAGTAGGCTATTTGGCCACGAAAGATGTGGCAATGGGTTGTCTTCCCACTGAAAGTGCCCAACAATTGTGTGATCAGGTTGTTTTGCTCACTGAAGGTGCCCAGCAACCACGTCAACTAGTTTTTTTTCTTACCGAAGGTACCCACTAAGCATAATAGTGGGTAGTTTTCTCATCGAAAGTGCAAACAACTATATAATCAGGTTGTTTCGCTCACCAAAGTTGCCCAACGACCATGCCAATAGCCAATTTTCTCATTAAAAAAGCCCAAATATCATGTTAAAAACTCATTTTCCTCACTGAAATCATGCAAACTTGTTGTTTTTCTCTTCAAAGTTTCCCAGTGACCATTACAATAGGTTGTTTTCTTACCAAAGGTGCCCAATGACCATTACAATGGGTTGTTTACTCACCAAAAGTGCTCAGTGAAAGCGTCAACAAGATGTTTTCCTCACCAAAGATTCTTGGTGACCATGTCAACTGGTTGTTTTGCTCATCAAAGATTTGCCAACGGGCTATTTTTTTACCGAAGCTGCTCAGCGATCATACTTACTGGTTGTTTTGTTCACTGAAGGTGCCCAGAAACTATGGCAATAAGTTATTGTGTTCACCGAAGGTGCATAGAGGCCATGCCAACTGGTTGTTTTACCCACCAAAAATTTGCCAATGAGCTATTGTTTTTACCAGAGCTACTTAACGATCATACCAACTAGTTGTTTTGCTTACTGAAGGTGCCTAGAAACCATGGCAACAAGTTGTTGTGCTCACTGAAGGTGCCTAACATCCATGCCAACTGGTTCTTTTCTTATCGAAACTATACAGTGGCGGTTACATTGGGCTATTTTCTCACCGAAAGTACCTAGCGAATGTGTCAACTGGCTATTTTCCCCATTAAAGATGTGCCCACGGACTATTTCTCACTGAGGGTTCCTAGTAACCGTACCAGTGGTTAAGCTAATGGGTTATTTTCCATACTGAATGTCCACAACAATCAAGCGAAGTGATTGTTTTACACATCAAAGGTACCTAGCAACTAGGTCAAATGGTTGTTTTGCTCGCAAAAGGTGCCTAACAACCATGCCAACTGGTTGTTTCCTTATCGAAGCTTCTTAATGACCATTACAATGGGTTGTTTTCTCACAAAAAGTGCCCAGTGATTGTGTCAACAATTTGTTTTATTCACTAAAGGTGCCCAGCGACTATGTCAACTGGCTGTTTTGCCCACCAAAGATGTGCTAATAGCTTGTTTTATCTCTAAAAGTGCCTAGCTACTATGTGAACAAGTTATTTTGCTCGTCAAAGGTGCCCAGCAACCATACCAACTAGTTATTTTCTAACCGATGGTGCCATAATGCCAACAAGTCATTTCACCACCAAAGGTGCCCAGTAACCATGTCAACAGGTTGTTTTCTAACCTAAAAGGCCCAGTAACCCTACCAATAGGCTATTTCTCACCAAAAGTGCTCAGTGACTGTGTCAATGGGTTGTTTCTCACTGAAAGTGCCAAGCGACTATATCAATGGGTGGTTTTGATCATCGAAGGTGCCCAGCTACCATGTCAATGAACAATTTTCTCATCAAAATTACCCAACGATCATGTCAACGAGTTACTTAGTGACCATTATAAAGGGTTGTTTAGCCCATCGAAGGTATCTAATGGCCAGGCCAACTGGTTGTTTTGTCATCAAAACTGCCCATTGACTGTTGCAATGAGCTATTTACTTGCTGAACGCACCCAGTAACTATGTCAACAAATTGTTTTCCTCACTGAAGATGCCCAATGATCATGTCGATTGGTTGTTTAGCTCACCGAAGGTGCCCAGCAACTACACCAAAGGTTGTTTTGCTCACCAAAAGTGCATAATGACCATGCCAACTGGTTGTTTCCTCATCAAAGCTGCCTAGTGAACATTACAATGGGCTATCTACTCTCCAAAATTGCCTAATGATAGTGTCAATGGGTTGTTTTACTCACCAAATGTGCCCAACAACCATACCAACTGATTGTTTTGCCTACCAAAGATTTTCCAACGGGCTTTTTTTTATCGGAGCTGCTCAATGTTAAAACCAACTGGTTGTCTTGCTCACTGAACATGCCCAAAAACTATGGCAAGAAGACATTGTGCTCACCGAAGGTGCCCAGCAACCATGCCAACTAGTTGTTTTCTTACTGAAGCTACGCAGTGACTGTTACAATGGGCTATTTTGTCACCAAACGTGCCCAGCAATTGTGTCAACTAGTTATTTTGCCCACCAAAGATGTGTCCACGAACTGTTTCTCACTGAAGGTGTATAGTAATCATACCAAAGATTGTGTCAACAGGTTGTTTTGCTCATCGAATATGCACAACAATCAAGAAAATTGATTGTTTTGCTCATTGAAGGTGTCCAGCAACCATGTCAAAGGATTGTTTTGCTAGCAAAAGGTGTATAAAGACTATGTCAACTGGTTATTTTCTCATCAAAACTACTTAGTAACGATTACAATGGGCTATTTTCTCACCAAAAGTGCCTAGTGACTGTGTCTACGATTTCTTTCGCTCACCAAAGGTGCCTAAGGACCATACCAACTGGTTGTTTTGCACACCAAAGGCGTGCCTACATATTGTTTTTCCATCGAAGTTGCCCAGTAACCATACCAACGGGTTTTTTTGGCTACCAAAGATGTGCCAATGGGTTATTTTATCAATGAAAGTGCCTAGTGACTTTATGAACAGGTTTTTTGTGCATTGAAGTTGCCCAGCGACTATATCAACAAGTTGTTTTCTCACCGTTGTTACCTAGTGACAATGCTAATAAGTCATTTTACCACCGAAGGTCCCCAGTGACCATGTCAGTAGGTTGCTTTCTCACCTAAAGGGCCCAGCAACCCTGCCAATAGGCTATTTCTCCCTAAAAGTGCCCAGTGACTATGTCAATAGGTTGTTTTCTCACTGAAAGTGCCTAGTGACTGTGTGAATGGGTTGCCTTGCTCACTGAAGGTGCCTAGCGACCATATCAATAGGCAATTTTCTCATCGAAATTACCCAATGATCATGTCAACAAGTTGCTTAGTAACCGTTACAAAGGGTTGTTTTACCCATTGAAGGTTCCCAACGGCAATGCCAACTAGTTGTTTTGTCATCAAAGCTGCCCAGTGACTGTTACAATAGGATGTATACTCATCAAAAGCACCCAGTTAATATGTCAATGAGTTGCTTTCCTCACCAAAGGTGCCCAACGATCATAATGATTAGTTGTTTTGCTCACCGAAGGTGCCTAGCAACTACATTAGAGGGTTGTTTGGATTATCAAAGGTGCCCAATCACCATGCCAACTGGTTGTTTTCTCATCTAAGCCACCTAGGGATCGTCACAATAAGCTATTTACTCACCAAAATTACTCAATGGCTGTGTCAACAGGTTGTTTTGCTCATCACAAGTGCATAATGACCATGCCAACTGGTTGTTTTGCCAATAAAAGATTTACCAACGGGTTATGTTCTCACCGAAGCTACTTAGCGATCATGTCAACTGGTTGCTTTGCTCACTGAAGGTGATCAGTGACCATGCCAACAGGTCGTTTTCCTCATCGAAGGTGCCTAGGGACTATGCCAAATGATTGTTTTCTCATCGAAGTAGCACAGCGACTGTTATAATCAGATATTTCTCACCGAAAGTGCCTAAATATTGTGTCAATTGGTTGTTTTATTCACCAATGATGTGCCCACAGACTATTTTCTCATCGAACGTGCCCAGAAACCATACCAACGGATTGTTTTGTACACCAAAGATGTGCCAATGGGTTGTTTTCTCACTGAAAGTGCCCAACGACTGTGTGAACAGGTTGTTTTGCTTGCCGAAGGTGCCTAGCAACCAAGCCAACTAGTTGTTTTCTCACTGAAGCTACGCAACGACAATTATAATGGATTGTTTTCTCACCAAAAGTGCCCAACAACTGTGTCAAAAGATTATTTTTCCCAAGGAAGGTCCCTAGTGATCTTACTAACTGGTTATTTTGGTCACTGAATGTTGCCAACAACCATGTCAATTAGTTGTTTTGCCCACCAAAGATGTGCCCACATACTGTTTTCTCATCAAAGGTGCCCAAAAACCATGCTAGCGGGTTGTTTTGAACACCAAAGATGTGCCAACGAGTTGTTTTCTCTCTAAAAGTGCCCAATGATTGTGTCAACACCGAAGGTGCTTAGCAACGGTGCGAAAGGGAAATTTTCTTAGTGAAATTGTCTAGCAATTATGCCAACGGGATATTTTCCTCACCCGAAGGTTCCCAATGATCATGACAGCTTGTTGTTTTGCTAACTGAAGGTGCCCAACAATCATGTCAACAGATTATTTTGCTCACCAAAGATGTCCAATGACCATGCCAACTAGTTGTTTTCTCATCGAAGCTACCCAGTAACTATTACAATAGGCTGTTTACTCATCAAAGGTGCTCAGCAACCATTACAATGGGTTGTTTCCTCCCCGAAAGTTCCCAGTGACTATGTCAACAGGTTGTTTTATTGACCAAAGCTGCCTAGTGACCATGCCAACTGGTTTTTTTGCAACCAAAAGATTTACCAAGGGGCTATTTTCTCATTAAAGCTGCTCAGCAATCATATGAACTAGTTGTTTTGCTCATTGAAAGTGCCCAATGACTATGCCAATAGGTCATTTTGCTCACTGAAGGTGCGCATCGACCATGGCAATTGGTTCTTTTCTCACTGAGGTTGTGCACCAACTATTAAAATGGGTTGTTGTCTCAGCAAAACCGCCCAATGATTGTGTCAACTGACTGTTTTTCCCACCAAAGATGTGCCAACGGTTTGTTTTCTTGCTGAAGGTTCCCAACGACCATGCCAACTGGTTATTTTGCCCACCAAAGATGTGCCCATGGACTGTTTTCCCATTGGAGATGCCTGGCAACCATACCAGCCAGTTGTTTTGCCCACCAAAGATGTGCCAATGGGTTGTTTTTTCATAGAAAAATCACAACGACTATGTGAACGGGTTGTTTTGCTCATCAAAATTGCCCAGTGACCATATCAACTAGTTGTTTTCTCACCGAAGCTGCTAAGCGACTATGCCAATAGGCAATTTTGTCTTTGAAACTACCTAGTGATTGTATCAATATGTTGTTTTACACATCGAAGGTGCCCAACAACTATGCCAACAGGTGGTTTTGTTTACCAATGGTGCCTAGCCACGATGCCAACCGGTTCTTTTCTCACTGAAGCTACACGCCAATTGTTAAAATAGGTTGTTGTCTCAACAAAAGAGCCCAGGTATTCCGTCAATTGACTATTTTTCCTGCCAAAGATATGCCAACGGTTTGTTTTCTCACTGAAGGTGACCAATGGTCATGCCAACTGGTTGTTTTGCCCACCAAAGATATGCCCACAGATTGTTTTCCCATTAAAGGTGCCTAGCAACCATACCAGCCAGTTGTTTTGCCCTCCAATGGGTTGTTTTCTTACCGAAATACCCAACGACTATGTGAACAGGTTATTTTCCTCATCAAAATTGCCCAGTAACCATATTAACTAGTTGTTTTCTCACCAAATTTTCCCAGAGACCATGCCAGTCGGCAATTTTCTCATTGAAATTGTCCAATGACCGTGCCAACTAGTTGTTTTGCTCACTGAAGACGCCCAACAACTATACCAAGGGGTTGTTTTGCTTACTGAAGGTGCCCAATGACGATTACAACTAGTTGTTTTCTCATTAAAGCTGCCCAGTGACTGTTACAATTGATTATTTTCTCATCGAATGCGCCTGGTGACTTAATCAAGGGTCATTTTCCTCACCAAAACTACGCAAAAATTGAGTCAACGAGTTGTCTTACTCACCCAAAGTGCCCATTCTCCATGCCAACTGGATGTTTTGTTCACGAACTATTTTCTCACCTAAGGTGCCCAGTAACCACACCAGTGGGTTGCTTTTCCCACCAAAGATGTGCGAATGGGTTATTTTTTTAACTAAAGTGCAGAGAAAATATGTGAATTGGTTGTAAGGTGCCTAGTGAACATGTCAACTAGTTGTTTTCTCACCAAAGGTGCCTAACAACAGTGTCCATGAGCAATTTTCTCAATGAAAGTGCCTAATGATTATGTTAATAGGATTTTGTGCTCACTGAAGGAACCTAACGATCATGCTAATGGATTGTTTTGCTCACTAAAGATGCCTAATGACCATATCAACGGGTTATTTTCCTCATCGAACGTGCCCAACGATTATGTCAACTGGTTGTTTTGCTCCCTGATGGTACCTAGAAACTATGCCAAAGGGTTGTTTTGGTCATCGAAGGTGCCCAACAACCAATCCAACTAGTTGTTTTCTAATCAAAGCTACCTAGTGACCATTATAATGGGTTGTTTTCTCACCAAAGGTGCCCAGGGACCACTAAAATGGGCTGTTTACTCACTGAAAGTTTCCAATGACTATGTTAACGGGTTATTTTGCTCATCGAAGGTGTCTAATGACTATGCCAACTGGTTGTTTTGCCCATCAAAGATTTGCCAATGGGCTATTTTGTCATCAAAGTTACTCAACGATCAAGCCAACTGGTTGTTTTCCTCAATGAAGGTGCCCAGCAACTATGTTTTCACACTAAAGCTGTGTGGTGACTGTTATAATTGGTTGTTTTCTCACCAAAATTATCCAGCAATTATGTTAACTGACTATGTTGCCCAATAAAGATGTGCCCACGAACTATTTTCTCATCGAAGGTGCCTAGCAACCGTACTAGTATGTTGTTTTACCCACCAAAGATGTGCGAATAGGTTGTTTTCTCAATGAAAGTGCCAGTGATTATGTAAATGGGTTGTTTTGCACACTGATGGTGCCCAACAACCATGTCAACTAGTTGTTTTCTCATCGAAGGTGCCTAGCAACCATGCCAAAGGGCAATTTTCTTAGCAAAAGTGCCCAGTGTTTGCATCAACAGGTCATTTTTCTTACTAAAGGTGCCCAGTGATCATGCCAAATTGTTGTTTTGCTCACTGAAGGTGCCTAACATCTATGTCAAAGTGTTACTTTGCTCACCGAAGGTGCCCAATGACCATGCCAACTAGTTATTTTCTCATTGAAACCACCCAGTGAGTGTTACAATGGGCTGTTTACTCACTAAAAGTGCTTAGTGACTAAGTCAACGGGCTGTTTTGCTCACCGAAAGTTCCTAGTGACAGTGTGAAAGGGCAATTTTTGCGATGAAATTGCTCAGTGATTGTGCCAACGTGTTATTTTCCTCAGTAAAGATGCCCAACGATTATGCCAACTTGTTATTATGTTAATCAAAGGTGCGCAACAATCATGCCAACAACTTGTTTTGCTCAACAAAGGTGTCCAATGACTATGCCAACTGGTTGTTTTCTCATCGTAGCTTCCTAGTAACTGTTACAATTGGTTGTTTACTCACCAAAGGTGCTCAGCAACTGTTACAATGGGCTATTTCCTCACCAGGGACTATGTTGACTAGTTGTTTTATTGACTAGAGGTACCCAGTGAGCATGCCAACTGGTTGTTTTGCCACCAAAGATTTGCCAACAGGCTATTTTCTCACTAAAGTTTCTTGACGATCACATGAACTGGTTGTTTTGTTCATCGAAGGTTCCCAACGACTATGTCAACAGGTCATTTTGCTCACCGAAGACGCCCAAAGACCATGCCAACTGGTTCTTTTCTCATCAAAACTGTGCACCAATTGTTAAAACGGGCTATTGTCTTAGAGAAAGTCCCAAAGATTGTGTCAACTGACTGTTTTGCCCACCAAAGATGTGCCAATAGATTGTTTTCTTATCGAAAGTACCCAGAAACTATATGATCTGGTCGTTTTGCTCATCAAAATCGCCCAGCAACCATATCAACTAGTTGTTTTCTCACCAAAAGTGCCTAGAGACCATACCAATGGGCAATTTTCTCATTGAAATATCCTAGTGAGTGTATCAACGGGTTGTTTTACACATCAAAGGTGCCCAACAACTATGCCAACAAGTCGTTTTGTTCAATGACAACGCCCAGCCACTATGATAACTGGTTCTTTTCTCACCAAAGCTATACACCAATTGCTAAATTAGCTGTTGTCTCAATGAAAGTGCCCAGAGACTGTGTCAACTATGTGAATTGGTTGTTTTGCTCGCCGAAGGTGCTTATTGACCATGTTAATTAGTTGTTTTGTCGCCGTAAGTGCCTAGCGATGGTGTCAATGGGCAATTTTCTCAGCGAAAGTGCCCAATGATTATGTCGATGTGTTGTTTCGCTTGTCGAAAGAGCTCAGTGATCATGCCAACAAATTGTTTTACTCACTGAAGGTGTCCAATGACCATGTCAATGGGTTGTTTTCCTTATCGAGCATGCCCAACGATCACGCCAACTGGTTATTTTGGTCACTGAAGGTTCTTAAAAACTATGCTGAAGGTTTAGTTTGGTCAATGAAGGTGCCCAACAATCAATCCAACTAGTTGTTTTCTGAACGAAGCTACCTAATGATCATTACAATGGGTTGTTTTCTCACAAAAGGTGCCCAGCAACAGTTACAATGGGCTGTTTACTCATTGAAAGTGCCCAGTGACTATATCAAGGGGTTATTTTTCTCATCGAAGGTGTTTAGAGGCTATGGAAACTAGTTGTTTTGCCCACCAAAGATTTGCCAGCGGGCTATTTTCTCATTAAAGTTACTCAGCAATCAAGTCAACTAGTTGTTTTCCTCACTGAAGATGCCGACCAACCATGCGAATAGGTTGGTTTACTCACTATAGGTGCCTAGTGACCATGCCAACTGTTTGTTTTCTCACTGAAGCTATATAGTGACTATTACAATGTATTGTTTTCTCACCAGAAGTGCCCAGCGACTATATTAACTGACTATTTTACCCAGCAAAGATGTGATCATGGACTGTTTTCTGACCGAAGGTGCCTAGCAAGCATACCAGCATGTTGTTTTACCCACCAAAGATGTATGAATGGATTGTTTTCTCAATGAAAGTGCCAGCGATTATTTGAATGGTCATTTTGCTCACCGAGGTGCCCAACGACCATGTTAACAATTTGTTTTCTCATCAAAGGTGCCTAGCAACAGTGCCAAAGGTGCCCAATGATCATGTCAAATTGTTATTTTGTTTACCAAAAATGCCCAGCAACTATGCTAAAGTGTTGCTTTGCTCATTGAAGGTGCCCAATGACCAAGCCAACTAGTTCTTTTCTCATTGAAACTACCCAGTGGTTGTTACAACAGGCTGTTTACTCACCGAAAGTGCCCAGTGGCTATGTCAATGGGCTGTTTTGCTCGTCAAATGTGCCTAGCAACGTTACAAAAGGTCAATTTTCTAAGTGAAATTGCCCAGTGATTATGTCAATGGGTTATTTTCCTCACCGAAGATGCCCAACGATCATGCCAACTTGTTGTTTTGCTAACCAAAGGTGCCTAGCAATCATGCCAACGAATTGTTTTGCTCATCGAAGGTGTCCAGTGACTATGCCAACTGGTTGTTTCCTCATTAAAGCTACCTAGCAACGATTACAATGAGCGGTTTACTCACCAAAGGTGCTTAGCCTGTTACAATGGACTGTTTCCTCAATGAAAATTCTCAGTAACTATTTCAACTGGTTGTTTTGTTGACAAAATGTGCCCAGTGACCACACCAACTGGTTGTTTTGCTACCAAAAATTTGCCAACGAGCTGTTTTCTCATCAAAGCTGCTTAGTGATCATATGAATTGGCTGTTTTGTTCATCGAAGGTGCCCAACAACTATGTCAACAGGTCATTTTGCTCACCGCAGGTGACCAGCAACCTCGCCAACTGGTTCTTTTCTCACCGAAGTTACGCACCAACTGTTAAAATAGGTTGTTGTTTCAACAAAATTGCCCAGCGACTATGTCAACTAACAGTTTTGCACACCAAAGATGTGACAACAGTTTGTTATCTAACCAAAGGTGCACAACAGCTATACCAACTTGTTGTTTTTTCGACCAAAAGTGTGCCTACGGAATGTTTTCCCATTGAAGATGCCTAACAACCACACTAGCCAATTGTTTTTCCGACCAAAGATGTGCCAATAGGTTGTTTTCTCACCTAAAGTACCTAGTGACTATGTGAACTGGTTGTTTTGGTTATGAAAATTGCCCAGCGACCATATCAACTAGTTGTTCTCTCTCCAAAGGTGCCCAGTGACCATGACAATGTGCAATTTTCTTAGCGAAACTACCCAACGATTGTATTAATGAGTTGTTTTCCTCACCAAAGGTGCCCAGCGATCATGCCAACTGGTTTTTTTGCTCACTAAAGGTCCCCAAAAACTATCCCATGGGTTGTTTTGCTCACCAAAGGTGCCCAATGACGACGCCAACCGGTTATTTTTTCAATGACGATGCCCAATAGGTTGTTTTCTAATCGAATTTGCCCAGTGACTTTGTCAACGGGTTATTTTCCTCACTAAAGGTGCCTACCCATCGAAGTTGTTTTCCTCATCAAATGTGCCTAGTGACTTTGTCAACTATTTTTTTCTCATCAAAGGTGCCGAGCAACCATGCCAATGGGCAACTTTCTCACCGTTAGTGCCCGATGATTATGCCAACTAGTTTTTTTTCTCACTAAAGGTGCCCAGCAACTACACCAAAGGGTTGTTTTACTTACTGAAGATGCCTAGCAACTAAGCCAAAGGGTTGTTTTGCTTACCAGAGGTGCCCAATGACCAAGCCAATTGGATGTTTTCTCATCGAAGTAGCCCAGTAACTGTTACAATGGGTTGTTGTCTTGCCAAAGGTGCCAAGTGACCGTTATAATAAGTTGTTTGCTCACCAAAAGTGCCCAGTGAGTGTGTTAATGGGTTGTTTTGCTAACCAAAGGTGCCCAACGACCAAGCCAACCGATTGTTTCACCCACTAAAGATTTGCCACTAGGTTGTTTGCTCCTCAAAGGTGCCCAACGATCATGCCAACTGGTTGTTTTGCTCACCTAAGGTGCCCTGCGGCCATGCCAAATAGTTGTTTTGCTCATTTAAGGTGCCTAACGGCCACAACAACTGGTTGTTTTCTCACCCAAACTGGACAATGACTATTACAATGGGATCTTTTCTCACCAAAAGTGCCCAACGACTGTGTCAACGGATTGTTTTGCTCACCAAAAGTGCCCATTGACAATGCCAACTAATTATTTTGCCCACGAACTATTTTTTCACCTAAGATGCCCAGCAACCACACCAACAAGTTTTTTTCCTATAAAAGATGTCCCAATGGGTTATTTATTCAATGAAAGGGCCCAAAAACTATATGAATTGGTTGTTTTGCTCACCGAAGGTGCCCAGTGACCATGTTAACTAGTTGTTTTCTCACCGAAGGTGCCTAGCAACGGTGTCAATGGGCAATTTTCTCAGCAAAAATGCCTAATGATTACGTCAATGAGTTGTTTTGCTCACCAAAGGAGCCCAACGATCATGGTAACGAATTGTTTTACTTGCCAAAGGTGCTCAATGATCATGCCAATGGGTTGTCTTCCTAACCGAACGTGCCTAATGATCATACCAAAGGGTTGTTTTGCCCATTGAAGGTGCCAAACAACTATGCCGAAGGGTTGCTTTTGTCAATAAAGGTTCCCAATGGCCAATCCAACTGGTTATTTTCTCACCAAAACTGCCTAGTGATCATTAAAATGGGTTGTTTTCTCGCCAAAGGTGCCCAGTGATCGTTACAATGGGCTATTTACACACTGAAAATGCCTAGTGACTATGTCAAAGGGTTATTTTGCTCACCGAAGGTGCCCAAAGGCTATGCCAACTAGTTGTTTTGCCCACCAAAAATTTGCCAACGGGCTGGTTTCTCACCAAAGTTGCTCAACAATTAAGCCAACTGGTTGCTTTCCTGACCAAAATTGCTGAGCGACCATGCCAATAGGTTGGTTTACTCACTGAAGGTACCCATTCACCATGCCAACTGTGTATTTTCTCAATGAAGTTGCGTAGCGACTGTTACATTGGGTTGTTTTCTCACCAAAAGTGCCTAAAGATTGTGTTAACTGACTATTTTGGTTAGCAAAGATGTGCCCATGAATTGTTTTCTCACCGATGGTGCCTTGCAACTATGCCAACAGGTTAGTTTACCCACCAGAGATGTGTGAATGAGAAGTTTTCTCACTGAAAGTTCCCAGCGACTGTATGAACTAGTTGTTTTGCTTATCGAAGGTTCCCATCGACCATATCAACTAGTTGTTTTCTCACTGAAGGTTCCCAATGACTATGACAACGGGCAATTTTCTCATCAGAAGTGCCCAATGACTGCATCAACGGGTTGTTTTCTTTACCAAGGGTTCCCAGAGATCATGCCAACTGGTTGTTTTGTTCACTAAGGCTGTTAGTAGTGTGCCTTAGGCCAATAGTAATATGTGACTTTTATACTGACATTCTGACTTATTAATAATATATTATGAGATGTTCTTTTAAATATGCATGTATATTGTTTATGTAATGTGATTTACATTCCACGAATAGTATTAGGCTTATGTTATCAAGTATGTGACTTGATAGTAAAACCATAAGCATTATAATACTATTCTAAACTGTCCCTGGTCGATCGTTATTAGTGGAACGATAATGAATTAAGGCTAGTATTTCTGATTGATGATCATATTTTACTGATCATGGATATGAGTTATCAAATTAGAAACATAGATATATGTTAGAGAACATATATGGGACCGACCCATAGAGAGAACACTACATGGTTTCATGTCATTAGTGATTCTCAATATGGTTTGATTTTGGTCCTCTGACCTGAAGTCATCATGGTTCCCTACATGAGGAATTCAGTGTTTTGACAATAGACTAAGTTATCTTTAACAGGATAACAAGTAATCTTATGTTGGACATTAAATGAATCATGTGGAGGGATGTGAATGACGTAGATGGGATTTGTACCTCTCTTAAATGTAAGACATATCATTTGGGCCTCTTGACAAGTATGACTACAGAAATGCATGGCTGTTCTCAAATGAATTGATGAGGAGTCATTAATGTCATTTATTATAGTCAGTTAACTTGGGAATCAAGAAACTATGATTAATCAAAGGTTGATATGTACCATGCCTTGTGATTAATCTTGATATCGCGTTACAAAGGGACTGAGTTTATAACCATAGTTACAGGTTAAATCGGATTACCGATCCTCATTTGATTTCGGTAGTCATAATGTCTTGCTAGAGGCCGCTTATGACTTATGGGCCTTGAAGTGTGATCAAGCCCATTTCCAACATCAAATGAGCCTACAGGGTCGCACACAGAGACTGATGTGATATGGGCTTATTCTCTTGGCCCTAATTTATTAGGCATTGAATAAATATATGTGGATATATTTATTGGGCTAGATTGAATTAAATTTTCATGCTTTTATTATATAAGATATAATATAGGCCGAAACTTATTGGGATTCTGTAATCCTAATAGGTTTAGGATTATTATATTCTTATTCCTAATAGGAATAGGGATTAGGGTTTCTCTATAAATAGAGAACTTACGTCTCATTAGAGATGATACGAAAACCCTAGCCACCTAGACCTAGCCGCTCGTTCTTCATCCTAGAGAAAAATTATGCAACGTTCTAAAGTGTTTTCAAACATGCTAGCACACATTAGTCATTGCCCGGATCATTCATCCTCTCGTGGATACCGGATATCGGTAAAGGACGTTCATGTGTAGCAGCGTCTACAAATCTGAAAAAAAATACCAATCCACGTCAAGAGGTAAATTCGTACATGTTGGGCACCTTCGGTGGGTAAAACAGCCCATTGGCACGATAGCTAGGCACCTTCGATGGGAAAAAAGCCCGTTGGGCACCTTGGGTGGGCAAATCAACTCATTAGCACAGTCACTTCGAAAGGTCAATACGAACCTTCGGTGGGCAAAACAACCAGTTGGATAGTCACTAGGCACCTTCAGTGGGAAAAATAGCCGTTGACACATTTGATATGCACCTTTGGAGGGAAAAATAGCTAGTTGGGCTCCTTCGATGGGAAAATAGCCCGTTGACATAATCATTAGTCACATTTTATGGGAGAAACAACAAGTGGGGCACCTTAGTTGGGCGAAACAGCCCATTAGCACAGTTGGTAGGCAACCTCGGTGGGAAAAACAACCTATTAGCATAGTCATTAGGCATCTTTGATGGCCCAAATAGCCCGCTTGAATGGTCACTAGGCACCTTCGGTGGGTAAAACAGCTCGTTTGCACTATCATTAGGCACCTTTGGTGGGTGAAATAACTCATTAGGATGGTCATTAGGAACCTTTGAGGCGCAAAACAGCTCGTTGGTACATTTCATAGGCACCTTTGGTGGGAAAAACAGCCAGTTGGGCACCTTCGGTTGGTAAAACAGCCTGTTGGCATGGTCAGTAGGCACTTTTGCTGGGAAAAATAGCCTGTTTCCACACCTTTACTAGGAAAACAGTCCGTTGGCAAGGTTTCTAGGCACCATCAGTGGGCAAAACAACCCGTTGGGCACCTTCAATGGGTAAAATAACCCGTTGGCACAGTCGCTAGGCACCTTTAATAGGCAGAACAGCCAGTTGATAGGGTCTCAAGGCACCCTCATTAGGCAAAATAGCCCATTGGCATAGTCGCTAGGCAACTCAGTGGGCAAAATAGCCCGTTGACACGGTCGATAGGCAGCTTGGGTGGGCAAAGCAGTCAGTTGGCACGGTTGCTACATACCTTCGGCGGGCCAAATAGCCCGTTTGTAGAAACAGCTACTAGGTACCTTCTGCTAGACCCTTTGGTGGAAAAATAGCCGGTTGGGAATCTTCGGTGGGCAAAACAACCATTGACACTGTGGCTATACAGCTTTGATGGGAAAAGTAGCTCGTTATGCACCTTCAGTGGGCAGCCCGTTGGCTCGATCGCTAGGCACCTTCGATGAGAAAAAAAGCCCATTGGCACAGTACCTAGGCACGCTCGGTGGGAAAAATAGCCCACTGATATGATCAGCAGGCACCCTCGGTAGGTAAAATGACCTATTGGCACAGTCGCTAGGTACATTCCATCGACAAAACTGCCCATTCAAAAGGTCACTAGGCACCTACGATGGGCAAAACAGCCCGTTGGCATGGTCATTAGACATTTTCAATGTGCAAAATAGCCCATTCAAATAGCCACTAGGCACCTTCGGTGGGTAAAATAGCCCGTTGGCACGGTCGTTAGGCACCTGCGGTGGGCAAAACAGCCTATTGACATGTTCGATAAGCACCTTGGGTGGGAAAAACAGCCAGTTGAGCACCTTTGGTGGGCAAAATAGCTCGTTGGCAAGGTCATCAGGCACCCTCGGTGGGTAAAACAACTCGTTGACATGGTCATTAGGCACCTTCGATGGGCAAAACAACCCATTAGCACAGTGGCTAGGGACCTTCGTTAGGCAAAAGCAATCCATTGGGCCCCTTTGGTACGAAAAACAGCCCATTGGGCACCTTCGATGGGTAAAACAGACCATTGGCACAGTCCCTAGGCACCTCATTGGCAAAACCTTCCATTGCCACGATCACCAGGCACCCTCGGTGGGCAAAATAGTGCATTGGCAAGATTGCTAGGTGTCTTCGATGGGCATAACCTGTTCGAATGGTCAATAGGCACCTTCAGTGGGCAAACCAACCTATTGGCATGTTTGTTAGGCATCTTTGACGAGAAAAATAGCCAATTGGGCACCTTGAGTGGGCAAAACACCTCATTAAGACAGCCGCTAGTCAGCCTCGATAGGAGAAACAACCCATTAGCATGATCACTTGGCACCCTCGATGGGAAAAAAGGAACATTGACACGGTCACTAGGCACCTTCCGCGGGCAAAACAACCGGTGGACACAGTCGTTAGGCCCTTCGGTGGGAAAAGCAATTCATTGGGCACATTTGGTCGGTAAAATAGTCTATTGGCAAGGTCGCTAGGTATAATAACCCGTTGGGCACCAATGGTGGGTATAACAACCCGTTGGGCACCAATGGTGGGCATAACAACCCGTTGGGTACCTTAGGTGAGTAAAAAAGCCCATTGACAGGTTGCTAGTCACCTTCGGTAGGCAAAACAACCCGTTGGTGTGGTCGCTAGGTAGCCTCGGTGGGCAAAACATCTCGTTGGGCACCTTTGGTGGGTAAAACAACCCGTCGGCACGGTCGTTAGGCACCTTCGATGTACAAAACAAGCCTTTGGCTCAATCGCTGTACAACTTGGATTGTTTGAACAGCCTGTTGGTACAGTCACTAGGCATCTTCGGTTGTCAAAAAAGCCCATTGATATAGTCAATAGGCATCTTCAGTGGGAAAATAGCTTGTTGGCAGAGTCGCTAGGCACCTTTAGTGGGGAAAAAGGCTCATTTGAATGATTGTCAAGTAGCTTATGTGGTTAAAACAGCCCATTGGCAAGGTCGTTAGCCACCTTCAGCGGGAAAAACA
>JANIIA010468291.1:0-18098 GCA_027478495.1 Erythroxylum alaternifolium | reverse complement strand
TCATGGCACACAGGTGGGTCAGCTGGGACTTCAGATTTGAGGATGACCTAGTTAGGAGTTGTTATATTTCTTCCTCTTTCATAGTATCTGTATTAGGTTTTTGTATGTACAGACTGTACATTTGATGTATGAACTGCTGATTTTGAGTAATGAAAGAGGAAGGATTTTGATTTTAAAAATCTTGTGATTTCCATTTACTGGTTTTATTATTTAAATGTATGTGATGCCATGTGGAGTTTGTAGAGATTGCACGTAGCGCTCGCTTATCTTAGGATATGTGTCGGAATGACCTACGGGCGTCCCAGTGCGAACCCTAGGGAATGGGGTGCTACATTTCATCACTCTATATGGTTCACTCTCTACTCAAGTAGCCTAACCCGAGTTCAAGCATGCATTCAAGTATGATAAATTTCATGGCAATATTTGTCAGAGTGATTCAAGTATAGTTCCATTATTGACACAAAGCACATATAATATGCCTAAACATGCATCTTATTTAGCAAAACGTGAAGAATGTAATTACGAAAGTCAAAGTTACCTCCCTACACTTAAAGTGCACAGTCTCCCCAATGTGATAAGTTAATCACCAAATATGGGAAAATGACCTCAAACCAAACAAAAAAAATTGAAACACACAAATGACATGAAACTAAAGCAAATATTAACTTGAACCAAACAAAAGAAATAACATCAAAGCCAAACAAATATGAAATAAAATGAAAACAAACAAGAGAAACAACAAAATTAAAAAGAAAAGGGTAAGAAAAGCTTAGTCAAATGATGGTGGTGATGATGTTAGTGAAGGAGCTTCAAAGTTGTTCCTCCGACAAAAGTAGGAACTTCTTCTTCAAGCTACGCTGCTCCTTATGGACTTTCCACATTTGGTTCTGAGCTCGTTGATTTGGGATGTCATTTGTTGAGAATTGGCAGCCATCTGGTTGAGGATTTATTGAAGTCAGTCGACCTCCACTGATGTATGCGGTTCCTCCTCTACTACTTCTACCTCTGGCTCTGGCATTGCTCGGGATGTGGAGGGTCAAGAAGCGGCTATACTCGTGCCCCTCCTGCTCCTTACTGTAGTGCACGTCTGAGGATCTCGAAGTTTCATAGAATGGAACTCCAAAATCTCAGAACGTCTCAAATATGATATGTCAAACATATCCTGTGGAGTTATACTCAAAATTTCCATATTAACATTATAAAACACACCCAAAGCATAAGCAATATGAGACATTCCAAAAAATGAACTTTGTTTATTAACCACACTCATTATTGATCGAAAAATCCTATAAAGTGTGTTGATTTTAAGTTTTTGCTCCATGCACCATAAAAAGAAAAATTCTTTTACTGAGAATTTGTTGCTTTCAGTTTTATTAAACATAGTAAGGCACATAAATTTGTGTAAAAGTAGATGCTCAGCACCCCGGATTAAGGAATTTGGTGTATTGCGTGAGTTAAAATATTATTCACCCGTGAGAGTATTCCAATAAGAATTGACATCAAAATCAGCGTGACCATCCATAATTTTTTGCATTAAACAAGTTGAAAATTTCACTCATGATAGAATAATAAAGTTTAAAAACATTTTGAGCTAACCTAAACCAAAACATATCCATTTTTGGATTATACCAGACCATTGTGAAAAACTCTAAAGTTATAGTAGCATAAATAGGTATATCGCATCGAACAAACCTATTTCACCCTATGTTTACAGCTAATTGCTGAAGTTGTCATCTCACTCTTATGTTCTCTAACAATTCAAAATCAAAATACCTAGGAGTGACTATTTCTCTATTTCTAAGGTCACAGAAGCATGTACCATCTTCTTTCGAATAAATTGGGAGGGGAAAACAATAAATTGTTGCTATATCACGCTTTCCTTCCTCAGAAACCTCACGACATAATTCATCAGTTTGGTTAGTTAGTCTCTGAACCATCCTCTTCCTTGGTGCCATTGTAAAAGAAAAATCAAGAATCTCGAGAAAAATTGAAGATTTTAGAGAGTGGGACGAGAAAAATTCATGGGTTAGAGAGAGAAGAAGGTAAAGTTTGAAAGTGGGTGGAAAACGAAAAGGGGAGGAAAACTTTTAAGTTTCCTTTCGGATAATTCCCATGATTGTGGGATTACTCTCCAGAAACTTTCTAGAGAGCTTTCCCAAGCTCGTGGGAATCACCATAATTCCTATGATCGTGGGAAAAGGTGATTTTCATAATTTCAAACCTTGTTCCAAACTCAGTTTGACTTCTCCATGATACCACAACCTACAAACATATCAAATTAATATCATCAACAAGAATTTTGAAAAGAAAAAAATTGAAATTCTAACAAAAACCATAATAGCATAAGTCAAACTCAATTCAAACATGATTATAATTAAGGAAATTCAACTAACAAATAGACAAAGACAATCAAAGGAAAATAAACATCCATAGTTTGCCTCCCATGCAATACTTCTTTAACGTTTATAGCTCGACTCTCCTCTATGCTTATGACAGCTCAAATGACTGGTACGACAGTAGCGTGGAAACTGATCTCAAACTTTGTTGATGAGCTTCCCTAGTATGGACTTCACTATCCTTGTTGTTTTCCTTCCTATGCCTTCTCCTGCGCCATCGTTTCTTCTTTCATGCATTCCTAGGGTTCTTCCCATCCACCTTAGGGTTCAGGTTCTTTGATGTCCATTAAGGGTGAAGGAGCGCGATAATTTTTCTTCAATACCTTGCATGTTAATTGCTTCTTCCCTACTTTCAATATCAATTTACCCCCATCAACTTAAATAATTGAATAGGCAATAGCTGGTCGCCTAAGCACCATCGGAGTTTCCTCGTCTTCTCCAATATCTAGTATGTAGAATTCCACTAAAAAGAAGAATTTGTCGATTCGTATTTGCACATTCTTAATGATTCCCTTTAGTAAGTGCACAGTTCTATCGGCTGTCTTCACTATTGTCTTAGTGGGCTCTGGCTCTCCTAAACTTAGCTTCTGACTAAATGAATAGGGCATCATATTGATGCCAGCTCCTAAGTTCGCGAATGCCTTATCTATCTGAACTCCATAAATATTGCATAAAATAAAGAAATCCCCTAGGTCTTTTTTCTTTAGTGCTATCAGTAAGTTTCCTTCTAATATGTATTATTCGACTTCTTTTTTCACCTGTTCCTTCATTGTGAGTTTTGTTTGTAGTTGAATGGTTATATCCAACATCTCACTTAGCTCACCCTCCTTAGAATTCCTCATTGCTCCACTTGAATATGACTTTTGTTGGGCAAAAATCTAATGTGGAAGTCCAAGTTGAAGCTCTTTGTTCGGCTCGCTTACTAGTTCACTTGAAAAGATTTCCATAATAATTTTTCCTATTCTCTTGGCTCTATGTTTCTCCTTATTCACATTATCCTTTTACTCTGTCCGAGTAATGGCCATGAGTCTTTCTTTTGGACTAATTTCAACATTGCTCGGTAGGCTACTTGTATTTCGAGAAGATAACGCGTTAGTGAGTTGCCATACCTGAACCTTCAGATTGTGGATGGAAGATGCGTGATTCTTTATAATTTGTTCATATTTTGCTTCCATCCTTTTCTGATTTTCCTCCTAGCTTGCATGCATCCTTTTCTGATTCTCCTCTTGAGCTGCCAGTTTAGACCCAAAGACTTCCATGATTTTGTCTATTTTGCTTTCCAATGCTCTAATCCGATCTTTTTGAAATCCTAGTGTTCCTTGTGATCTTTGTTGGTCACCTGCATTGTTATTACTCCAAGAAAAATTTGGATCGTTTTGCCACCTCAGATTATAGGTATAAGAGTAAGGATTATTACCTTTCTATTGCTAGCCCAGATAACTTACCTGTTCAGTACCATTAGCTCCTAATAGAAAACACTCTGCGGAGTCGTAGTTACTCTACCCATACAACTCACACTGAACTTATATTGCTTTAGCTATTAAGGAAGATGCTCCTTGCATGTTGTTTAGCTACTTCGTAAGAGTCGTGATTTGAGCCTGCAAGGCAGTAATAAAGACAATGGGTATCATAACTTTTTGTTCCTTCTGTCCTTGTCTGCTCCTCTCGCTTGACCACGTGCAGCTGTTGCTTGCCAACTCCTCTAATAGATCATGAGCTGCTTCCACCATCTTCCTCATTAATGAACCTCCTACTACCATGTCGATGGTTCCTTTAGTGCTTGGATTCACTCCATTGTAAAGCATCTGAAGCAGGAACTCTCTCTGCAGATTGTGATGAGGACAACTTCTCTAAAGTTCTTTAAATCTCTCCCAAGCTTTGTAGAGAGACTCCCTGTTGTTTTGCTAGAAATTTGTTATCTCTTTGATAATCCTTGTCGTCTTTGTCAATGGGAAATACTTGGCAAGGAATGCTTGGGCAAGTTGCTCCCAAGTCGTAATCTGGCTTGAATTCAATGAGTTGTACCACTCTTTAGCCCGATCCTTCAACGTAAACGAAAATAGTCTTAGCTTCACTGCATCATCGGACATTCTGTTAAACCAGAATGTGTTACATATCTCCAAGATATTTGTGATGTGGGCGTCCGGATCCTCATTGGATAGCCTATAAAACTACACACTGTTTTGTAGAATGTTGAATAGCGTTGGCTTTATCTTAAAATTATTTGGTTAGACCACCGGTCTCACCACTCCTTGAGGACTAAAACCTGGGCTCATAAAATCCATCAAGGTCCTCTCTGGTCCTCCTTGCTCTCCTTCTTCATCCATATCTTGTTGTGAAAAGTTAAGATGCTTTGCCCTTTTTAACTCTCTTTTGTGCCTCTTGATGTTGGGAAATTCATCTTCGCTCACTTCTTTTGTTCTTCGTGTGCTCCTTGTGTTTATGCACCTGCAATTACATAAGGAAAATATCAAAAACGTTTAAATCAAAGTAATCTAAATTAAACAAGATGCTAAACAATTAATCCCCGACAACGGCACTAAAAACTTGCTGATGGTAAAACCTATTTACTTATTTTATGCTTAAAAATTGCAAGTGAATAGGTTATGACTTGTAGCTTAAAAGAGTAGATATTGATCCCACAGGGATTGATGTCCGGACACCACTTAATTTAGATAAAACTTTGTTTAAAAAATGAAATTGTTAACAGTAAATAATATGGAAAATTAAATTAAAATTAAAAGACTAACTCAAAGCAATAGACAATAACAACGTGCAGAAAAATTAAAATTCAAGAATCTAAAGAATAGAGATTCCTTTTTTTTTTTCTATTTTGCCTCCTTCCTATTTTATTGATTAAATTATGTCTCACCTTAGATTTCTGAATGCAATAACTACCTTATCTCAAGGTTTAATTAATTTTCCCTAATCGAATTTAAGGGAATCAATTTGATGATCTCTCAACCTACCCAATGACTCAACCTATTCAACTAGTTATTAAAATATCTTATGGGTGATCAATTGACTAGCTGAGATCTCTCTTCTAACTATTCACTTAACGTGATATTTGTAAGTCTATAGGTCACTAACTCTCATTGTATAATCCTACACAAATTTATCTTACTCACTCTCTCGATTTGTTGCAAGATTACAATTTAAATTAACAATTATGAAAGATAACTTCATTCAATTCAGCAAAATGGGAGTTTTGACAAAATAGTTCAAAAGCAATCCCTAAAACGAAATCAGCCTAACATAGTCTCCATAACATCATCAACATTCAAATAAATCATTTTACAAAGAATAGAAGAAGTAAATTTGACAGAAAATTGAATAACAAGACTCCTTCTCTTCTTTGCCAAAATATAAAAATTTTAGTGTTGATGTGCTATTTTGCCTAATCTTGATGACAATCTTTGATTTCAATCCTTCTCCAAGGCTCCACACATATGTTCTTCACTCCAAAGATGGTCTTTCTATAGAAGGGTTTCATACTTTTTCAAGATGGAGGCTTAATGATACTTAAATAGTCCAAAACTCTAAGTTTAATGAAGTCCTGCATATTGTTTCGGATTATGATTCTGGATTGATCACAGATGCACTCCTCTTTTTTTCTTCTCTTGATTTCTAGCTCAATCTCCAAGTTGCTCCATCTTCCTTCCTACATAAGAAATAGTTAATTCTTACCGTAAATTAACATCAAAAACAAAAGAACAACAATAGAAATCAAACTAAGCAAAACTATACAAAATGAATCCTAAACTATAACAAAAATCAAGAAGTATACAAGAAAACACATGCCAATTACATAGAAAAACATAAACTAATGCACACCTATCAGTCCTCAAGCAAGCAAAACAACAAACAAAACAAAATCACAAAGCACACAATGCAATAAAGAGACAATGACTTCAACTTCATGAAACAAATTTAACTCTATACACAATCATTCAAGTTGTTCCAAAATATTAACATGCAAAATTTGCGTCTAGGAGCTCTAGACTAAGTATACATATTAATCAAAACTTAAATGTCAAGTTTATTCACCCCTTTCAATTCTACACATACATTAATAATTATTTGATCGATCAACTCTGTAACTACTCCTAAATATGTTTTCATGAAAAGTTAAGCTACTTACATGTTTGGTAGGTTTTATTAGAAAACATTATTTTTTTGTTACTTTTTATGGACATGGACCTAGTCTTTTTACACGGAGGCAAACATTGGTAATGAATCTTGATTCGGTTACTTGACTAAGTTATGTTTTTAGTAAATTGCTTGGTTGGACTGTCATTATAGCCTTTTGAAGCGAAGGCGTAAATTTGTGATGCATATCAATATTGTTACTTGGCTACATCATGTTCTCAACTGGCTACTAGCTCTATTCATAATTCGAAGCCCAACAGAATAGTTATTTATTTAAAATTTACAAACTCTTTTTCTTTTTCTTTTTTTAATTAATGCTTACCATGTCTCTTTGACTACTCATTTTCATAAAAAAATATTAACAAAATTGCTTAATCGAAAGACCTAAAGTTATGAATTAATGTGACAACTTACATGGTGATAAACTAACACTGAATCCTAATTAACTTGCATATTTTAGCCAAAAAACCCATGTCACTAATTTTGTGAGCTAATGACTCTTCGCAGCCTAATAGATTATGTTCAAAATTAAATTGATTTCAATCCATCTAAGCCATCGATACATTCACACAATTCATAGCATGCAACCTAAACACGCTAACATAATAATATGCAAAATTTGCATTCACAGCAAAACGCACAACCTTTCCCACATTTGAACTACACATTGTCCTCAATTTGAAAAGGGTTTAGTTCTATAGTTTAAGGCGTTAGTTAGTTTATTTTTAAATTTTTATTTTTGTTTCTTTTGTTTTATTTCAGAAAGTGTGCTCTTGCATGAACACAAGAGTCATGAGAGGTTTAAGTCGTGTAGTGAAAACAATAGATTTAGATATTAATCGACTATAACGATCCCTTAGGAAAGCTCTGTGAGAAGAAGAAGAAGAGATCAAAAAATCAACAATTACTGAGGAGTTTCAACAAAATATGGACCATGGAGCGAACCAAGGATTTCATGAGGCTGGTGTTCAACGCAGCAAACCAAGGAGTGGTTAGGCTGCCTGTGTAAGCAGCCTCGTTCGAAATTAAACCCACACTTCTCAATATGCTTTAACAGAATGTGCAATTTTACAGATTGGATAACGAAGAGCCAAATACCCACATAGTTAATTTTCTCGAGATTTGTGATACTTTCCGGTATCATCAAATGTTAGAAGATGCAGTCCAAATCAGACTGATTCCCTTTACCCTTAGAGACAGAGCAAAGGCTTGGTACCATTCACTGAGTCCAGCTAACATTACGACGTGGGATCAGTTGGTTCGTGCTTTTTTGGACAAGTATTTCCTATTGACGAAGAACACCAGGATTATAAAGAAAATCACCAATTTCCAACAAGGTGATCGGAAATTAATCTATGAAGCGTGGGAGAGATATAAAGACTTGTAATGAAAGTTCCCACACCATAACCTATCGAAGGAGTTCCTATTGCAAACTTTTTACAATGGAGTGACCCCCTCTATAAGAGGCATAATTGATGCAGCTTCAAGAGGATCTTTAATGTAAAAGACAGTCGATGAAGTAGAGGAGTTGATTGAGGAAATGGAGAGCAACAACTATTTGTGGACGAATAAGTGAGGTAGGAAACCTGTTACTTTCAGAGAGCAGAAGAGTATTGTCGTGGTCAATCAAATGACTGAGATGCAAGCAAAGATCGACAATTTGACACGACAGCTTAATAGTATAAAGGCGTGGACCTCAACTTCGGTGAAGGCTGTACATTTAAAGTGTGAGCTCTGTGGATAGTTAGAGCATGATACCGTGGACTACTATTTGATGAAAGAAGACAATTAGGAGCAAGTGAACTATATGGGAGTGCAATATGGACTGGGAGTTGGTAACAATCCCTACTTCAACACTTACAACCCTGGGTGGAAGAATCACCTTAACTTCTCTTGGTCGAACAACACTGACAGACAGTTCAGGCCTTAAGGACAATTGGGCTTTCAGCAAGATAAAATAAGCTTGATGGAATCGAAGTTGGACAAGATTTTAGATAAGCTTGGAACTTTAGACAATGCATAAAAGAAGCTGGAAGATAAATTTGAGCAAGTCCCTAAGAACCATGCTTCCTCAATCCATAATCTAGAAGCCTAAGGGAATCAATTGTCAAATGCCTTTTTTACGTGGAATTTGGGAAATATTCCTAGTACTTCAAGAACAAAATCAAGGGAGAAATTGAAGGTTATTACACTTCCGACTAGGAAGGAACTTGAACCACCCACAAGGACAGTAGAGGAGCCTGTCCAGCTAGTTAAGAAGAACTAAAAAAAGGAGAAAGAAGTTTACATGAGTAAATATCCTCCATATGTTGCACCTCCACCGTATCAACCCAAGGTTCCTTTTCCTCAATGATTATAAAAGAAGGAGTCAAATGAACAATTTGCAAAGTTTGTTGAGAAGTTAAGGACACTGCAGATCAATCTCTCCTTTGTTGAGGCTTTAGAACACATGCTGAAAAATACAAAATTTTTAAAGTACATATTATCGAAAAAGCGTAATTAGGAAGATAATCAGACGATAGCTCTAACTGGCACTTGTAGCTTAATAGTCACTAGTCAAATGCCTTCTAAATTGAAAAATCCAAGAAGTTTCACAATACCTTGCATGGTTGGTGAATTTGAATTTACAATGTGTTTGTGTGATTTAGGAGTTAGCATCAATCTTATGCCTTTGTTGATATTCAGGAAATTAGGACTAGGAAAGGTCAAGCTAACATCAATGTTAATTCAGTTAGCTGATCAATCCATTAAAAGGCTGTTTGGAATAGTGGAAGACGTTCTAATGTAAGTGGATAAGTTCATTATTCTAGTAGATTTTGTGGTTCTGGACTTTGAAGAAGATAAGAACTGCCTACTAATCTTAGGTCGACAATTTATAAACACAGGGAAGGTCATAATTGACGTTCATGAAAGGAAATTAACACTTCGAATAGGTGAAGATTAGATCAAATTCAATATGAATAAGGCCTTATAGAATCCAATAATGAGTAGTGCATGCATGAAAGTTGAAATTATGGATCAAAATTCACAAGAACAAGTTGAGAGTTGTATAGCAGAAGTTCAGTCATTGGAAGCAGAGGCTAACAATGAATATCAGAATCCTAAATCTAAAGGAGATGATGAGATGGAGGAGGCAAATGTTTGAGTGCATCAAGATAAATTAGTTTGAATCGAAGCAACCATACCACCATCGTCAGAGAAACCTCCAACATTAGAGATTAGGCTTTTACTTGCAC
This sequence comes from Erythroxylum alaternifolium, assembly GCA_027478495.1. Lineage (NCBI taxonomy): Eukaryota > Viridiplantae > Streptophyta > Magnoliopsida > Malpighiales > Erythroxylaceae > Erythroxylum > Erythroxylum alaternifolium. The sequence goes on along the minus strand of JANIIA010468291.1, from coordinate 8,317 downwards.
ACCTCAGGTATACCATTCTTGGCAAAGGTCAAATGTTACCAATAATAATTTCCAACCAATTGAATGAAAAACAAGAAAGTAAGGTGGTGGAAGATTTTAGGAAACGTATGAAAGCTATCAGTTGGTAGATTGCTGACATTCTAGGAATAAACTTAGAGGAAGGATGTAGAACGATGAGGGAGCGTCAATAGAGGTTGAATCCTAATATGAAGGAGATGATAAAACTCCTAGATGCAGGGATAATTTATCCCATCACTGATAGTGAATGGGTCAGTCCAGTACAATATGTACCTAAAAGGGGTGGAATGACAGTGATAAAAAGTGATAGTGGTGAAGTAATTTCAACAAGAACAGTCACAGGATGGAGAGTATGTATAGATTATCCCATTTATAGATCAGATGATAAAAAGAGTAGCTGGCCATTCATTCTATTGATTCTTAGATGGATACTTGGGCTATAATCAAATTTTCATCTACCTTGATGACTAGGAGAAAACCACATTCACTTGCCCCTACGGTACCTTCACGTACAGACGGATACCTTTCAGACTTTGCAATGCTTCAGCTACATTTCAAAGATGTATAATGGCTATCTTCACTGGCATGATAGAAGACATAATGGAAGTGTTCATGGATGATTTTTCAGTCTTTGGAGATTCTTTTGACACGCGTCTGGCTAATTTGGATAGATTTCTTTAATGATGTGAAGAGTCACACTTGGTTACAATGTGGGATAAATGTCATTTTATAGTGCAAGAAAGGATAGTGCTAGGGCTTAAGGTCTCACATCAGGGATTTGAAGTTGACATATCAAAAATAGAGGTGATAGAGAAACTTCCACTATCAAGCAATGTAAAGGGGGTGCGAGGATTTTTAGGTCATGCAGGGTTTTACCATCGATTCATCAAAGACTTTTCGCAAATTGCAAGACCTTTGACAAACCTTTTAGTTAAGGATGTGCCCTTTGTGTTCAATGATAAGTGCATGTCTACATTCAACACCGTAAAGGAGGCATTAATAGCAAAAACAATTTTATCACCGCCATATTGGACACTTTCGTTTGAAGTTATGTGTGAAGCAAGTGACCAAGCTATAGGTTGCGTTTTGGGCCAAAGGAAAGATGAGAAGCTGCACGTTATTTACTATACCAGTAAGACTTTTGCAGGCCCCAGTTGAAATATACCACTACAGAAAAACAACTACTTATAGTAGTGTACGCGTGTGATAAGGTTTTACAATATCTTTTGGATTCAAAGGTAATTGTATTCGATGACCATACGACACTAAAATACCTTTTCAACAAGAAAGATGCAAAATCTAGGCTCATTCGATGGGTGTTACTTTTGCAAGAATTTGATATAGAGGTGAGAGATAAAAAGGGAGCAAAAAAGTGCTTGTAGACTACTTATCCAGACTTGAGGGAGGGGAATGTAAGCTAAGTAATGAAATTAACAAAAATTTCCCCGATAAAACTTTGATGCTACTCGAGAGCTTGACTATACCATAGTTTATAGATATTGCCAATTATGTTGCTAGTGGTAAACTTTCATCAGATCTCTCTTACCAACAAAGGAAGAAGTTCTTGCATGACTGTAACCAATATATAAGGGGTGAGACAACCCTATATAGAGCTTGTTTAGATGGATTAATGCGACGTTGTGTTCTAGATGAGGAAATGTTAGACATCCTAAAGCAATGCCATGAAGGTCAGCATGTTGGGCATTATGGAGCCAACAAAACGGCGTCTCGGATACTTGAGAGTGGATTTTATTGGCTACAGTTGTTTAAGGATGCGCACCTACATGGCACAATGTGATCGATGCTAGAGAATAAGTAATTACATTTCTAAGAGGGATGAAATACCTTTATTCAACATTCAAGAAGTATAAGTCTTCGATGTATGGGACATCGATTTTATGGGTTTGTTCCTATCTTCAATGAGGAACATATATATTTTAGTGGGGGTTGATTATGTTTCATGTTAGGCTAAAGTGGTAGCACCTCTAACCAAAGATGGGAAGGTAGTGTAGAAGTACATTAAATAACTATTTAAGCGGTTTGGATAGCCATCTACAATAATAAGTGATGGAGGTGCATATTTTTGCAACAGATCTTTTGATGCACTCTTAAAAAGATATGGAGTGCACCACTGAGTTGCTACACCTTAACATCCTCAAACTAGTGGCCAAGAGGAAGTTGTTAACTAGGAGCTCAAACGAATTTTGGAAAAGACAATGAACAACTCTAGAAAGGATTGGGCAGCAGAGCTAGATGATGCCTTATAGGCCTATAGGATAACTTTTAAAATGCCCATTAGAACAATTCCTTATAGGCTCATGTATGGGAAAGCATGTCATTTGCTGGTAGAATTAGAACATCGAGCATACTGGGCTATTAAAGCATTAAAATTTAATTGGAAACAAGTTAGTGAAAAGAGAATTCTACAACTGGACGAACTTGAAGAGTTTCGTTTTAATGCTTACGAAAAAGCCAAACTCTACAAGGAAAAGATTAAGAAATGGCACGATGCTTGTCTTAAGTAAAAAGAATTCAAAGTAGGAGACACTGTTCTGCTATATAATTCACAGTATAGCCTATTTCCAGGGAAGTTGAAGTCTAGATGAGGTAGTGCATTTATGGTTATTCAAGTTTTTTATCATGGAGCTCTCAAATTGGAAAATGCTAGCAAGGAGACTTTTAAGGTCAATGGGTATCATTGCAAGCTTTATTTTGGAGGAGCAATTCCCAAAGATAAGGAAGTGATTTCCTTGTTTCCGAATAATTAAAATGCTTTCCTGGACGTAAGGTCAAGCTAAGGACCGTAAACTAACGAGTTTAGAAGTTTGTTTAAAAATGTTAGTTGTAGTTAGATTTATTTTCAATAAAACGTTAGTGAATTCTGTTAACTCTTAGGGAGACCATCACCACCTCCATCTCTATAGATTTGTGTCTAACCCAATTTTTCCAATTTTTCTTTTTCAAGTTAGCCTTTAGTTCTATTTTTTGTTTTATGTTTATTTCTATTTTATTTTCTGTTTACTCTAATTTCTGTCTTTTCTTTTCTTTTATATGATGTTTGCTCCCTTTTCACATTAAAGACAATGTGTTGTTCAATTGTGAGGAGGGGTTATGTTTTTTACTTTTTATGTGATTTTGCATACAGTATGATAGTTATTAGGTTGCATTGTGTGAACTGTTTGAATGTGTCAATGGCTTAGATAGACTGAAATTTATTTAATTTTGAACATAGTCTATTAAGTTGTGAATAATCATTAGCTTGCAAAATTAGTGAATTAGGGGTCTTTGGATAAATATACATCTTAATTAGGATTTAGTGTAAATTTAGCACCCTCTAGGTTGTCACATTCATTCATAATTTGAGTCCTTTCAACTTAAGTAACCTAACTAGTATTTTTTCATAGAAATGAGTAGCTTAAACAATAAGGTAGGAAATAAAATAAATTAAAAATTTTGTGTTAAATAAATCACTATTCTGCTGACCTTCGGGCTATGAATAGAGCTAGTAGCCAGTTAAAAATGTGATATAGCCGAGTAACCAGATCGATAAGCATCACAAATGTGTGTCTTCGCGTCAAAAAGCTATAATGACATTTCAACCAAGCAATTTAATAAAAACATGACTTAGTCGAGCAACTGGATTGACATTCATTACCAATGTTTCCCTCCATGTAAAAAGACTAAGTTTATGTTCACTAATTAAAAAAAAGTGTGTTTTCTTAATAAAAACCTACTGAACTTGTAATAAGCTTGACTTTTCATGAAACCATACTTAGGAACAGTTACAAGTTCTGAAGGACCAAAGAATTATTAATGTGTATGTGCAATTGGAAAAGGGTAAATAAATTAACAGTTAGATCTTAATTAATTTGCATATTTAGTTCAAAGCCTTTAGACTCACATTTTGCATGTTAATGATTAGATATAACTTGTATGGCTATGTTTAAGATTAAATTTATTTCATAAAGTTGAAGCCATTGCCTCATTATTGCATTGTTTGTTGCGTGCTTGTTGTTTTGTTTGCTTCAGGAAAAGTAAACGTTTAAGTGTGGGGATGTTGATAGTTGTGATTTGCATTATGTTTTAGGGTTCAATTTGTTAGGTATTTAGTGTTAAATTGAGGGTTGAGTGTGTTTTTAGGTTTTAAATGTGTTAGTTTATGTGTTTAAGTGTTTTTTTGGTTTAATATGAGTCTAGTTTATGTGTTTAAGTGTTTTTATGGGTTAATATGAGTCTTTGAGCTTAAATGTTATGTTTTTGAGATACTTTGATGTGTTTGTTAGTGTTTAAGTGTCAAGGTTATAAATATTAAAACTTAGCATACGTAAACCATCGATCAGACGTCAGCACTAGTGTTACAACCACAAGATTGGAGCTTGGCATTCGAGTTGATGTGTGATGCTAGCAATCACATAATTGGGTGTGTTCTAGGCAGCGTCAGGATAAGAAGTTGCATTCTATTTGATAAGTCAAATTATTGATATATGACTTTGGGATGAATTGGAACTAATTTGACTTATCTTCATGTGAATTATGCACTTTATTTTGTTAATTCTCACATTTCAACTTTATTGCGTAATAGGTGCAATTGGAGAGATTTTGGGAAAAATCACATAACTTTCATTGAAGACGTCGGATTAGATTCATTCAAGCATGCTTTCGAAGAGGACTCCGAGCTCTACAACCTTCATGAAGGCCCCAAGGAGAGATTTGGCTTTTTAAAGGGTCAAAAGTGCACATTTCTAAAGATGCTTAGTAGCTGTCCGCTAAACGGACATCATGTCCCTTTAAACGGACATCAGTAGAGAAAGTTGCATAACAGACCCGTAGCTGTCCGCTAAACAGACATCATGTCCGCCTAACGAACATTGACTGTCTAAAGTGCTCCAGAGACCCGTAGCTTTCTGCTAAACGGACATCATGTCCGCCTAACCGACATTGACGGTGCAAACACGATTTTTATTCCCCTGTTTAGTAAAAACTAGGTATCTTTGACCCCAAGACACTATATATATTCATTTTTATGACCTAAAGAGGGGATTTGGCACTGAAAGCAAGTCAGAACAGTGGAGGCACAAAAAGAAAGGAAAGAAGAGGAAGAAAGAAGAGAGAAGTAAGTTTGTTTTGTGTTCTTTTAACTTTCTCTCTCTACTGTATTTAATGTTGCTTGTTCCTGTCTGTTTTGATTCTGTTGTGATGTTCTAGAACTAAACCTCATTTAGGGTTAGGGATGTAGCCTATTTTATTGATTGACTGATGTTGAATAAAGTTCTTAAGTTATATACATCTTCCTTAAGCTTCATTGTTGTTTCTATGCTGGATCACCATAGATGCAATTTTAGGAATCATATGATGGACTGAGAGGTGAAGTGTGATTTGTGCACTAGGAAGATAGACACACTAGAGTTAGAGATAGAGATATCCTAAACTAGTGTGATAACCTAGGGTTGCTTGCTCTTAATGAATTTGACTAGTTAGGTTGCACATTGAGAAATGGTAATCAACTAGTTGGGTATTCTTGTATGTCTTGAGAGAGAATATGAGTGAATTTGTGCAACTGTTATTATGACTTGCCATTCAATTAATCTTGTAATTCATCGATCAATTTCCTTAATTTGGTGAACCTCGAAACCCTAAGTCTCAACCATCGAAATTTTCTCTTGTTTGTTTATTTACATTCGTCACAATTAATTGTTCACTCAAATCCACTCATCTTTTAAATTTCTTGTCATTTTTGGTTCAAGTAATTAGGATTAATTTAGGAGCGAGTATTTTAGTCCTCGTGGGATATGACCTTGGAATACTTGACGTGTAAGTACTAGGAACGACTCTATGCACTTGTAGAATTTGTCGACCAATAGTCATCTTGATAATGCAATTACATTGTTAAATTTTACACATTTTTCATGTATCTTTGAATTTATATTACTTAATATGTTGATCACTTTGGTCTTGTGTCCAAATCTTGTTCATCTTTGAAAATTTTCGTCAATGAACACAATTATATGAAACTATATATTAAATCAGATTTCAGATACATTACTTTTAATTTCTAGTAAGCTCATCATCACCAATTGACTTATGCTTTGTTGATGAATTTATTGGAAATAAATATGCATTTATTAATGACATTAATCAATTCAATAACAATTGAAAATCTAAAAGGATGTTTTGCAAAAATTCTAGTTCAGCTGTAGTTGTTTCTAGCACAAACAAAAACAGAAAAATTAAACATAAAATAAACAAATCAACACCAGAGATTTGGTAACATAATTTGACACACCTTGCCTACGACTACGGGGCTCTTACTCAGCTTAATCACTTTCATCAGACGACAATAGTTTTATACAAGGCTTCACGAAACTGACTCACTTAACCTTTGACACTATTCCTCATCCTCACACTCTGTGAAAGTAAATCACTTCTAATAACACGACCACTTCGTGTTAACCTCAACAGAGGATTTTCACAACAATGTTTGATAATAAAAATGAGAATTGAACAGCTCAAGTGATTAAACCAATAAACTATAAACAAAGAAAAACACTTGAGATAAAACACTTCCCTAAATATGTAGTTTCATCAGCCGAAAGTGTAGGAAGTGGTAGAATAATATCTGCTGAGAACTATTGAGATGAATCACGATTAGTCCACGCATAACAGCATCAAAATAACATTAATTGAACAAATGTTTCATCACCAAAGCATCACCTAAAATACAGTTGCAGCACCATGCCTATACTGGATGTTTTTCTCGCAAACAATATTTGGACAACCCCCAATTATCAATCAAAGTAGCAACCCCAAATCAACAAAAATGCAGCCGCAAAAACTCAACAATGCAAAGATAGCCCAAAAAATCACCCACGATGGATAGAAAACACAACTACAAATATGGAATTTTCACAGACCAAAACATACAAAACAGTAGCCTCAATAGTTATTAAAAAATTGGAGAATACCCAGCTACAAAAAATCATGCAATCACTAAGAGAAGCACCGCTGCTAAGAGTTCCAATCAACAATAAAGACAACCCATAATAATCATTCAAAAATTGGAGAAAACGCAGCAACCAAAACACACACGATGAATGATTGAGCAGCTCACAAAAATCACGCCAAAATAATAGAAAAACACAATAGCAATATAGATAAATAATCAATGTAAAATTGGCCGCTAAAAGTTATCCTTGACGGCCATGAAAACCCTGCTACCAAGTCATACAAAACCTATGGTTTTCAACCCTACAAATGACCTAATCTTTAGCCCCCAACAAACTTAAATCCCAACCACACTACCACTGTAGTGATCACGCAAATCTTCAAAAATTATGCTTCCTTAGATAGTTATTATCCCTAAAATTGGTTGTATATAAAATCTCATATTGATTATGATTTTAAACTTAATCAACCTTATCTTTTTTTTTGAAAAATAAAAAATTGGATTGATAGATAAAATATGAAAAACAACGTTAGGAGAAATATAGTAGTCTCGTTAGTCTTCTACGACAAAACAACAACATACTACACAATACAAACTAAACCAATTGAAACAAAAACATATTAAGGACACCGTTGCTTATCTAAGGCAAGTCGATTGTAAAAGTGGTAAAAGACCCCTCTTATCTGCACATCTAAGATGCCAGTGCTTTCAAATTAAGGCTAAGAGAACAGAGGTCATCTTGAAGAAAGGCAATCTTTGTTCACAAAACAAATCAACTAAAGACACCATTTTACTTCATTCGTAGCGCGCCAAACAGTGGCCGTAGCCCGGGGTGGCTGGCCAAGCTTCGCCACCGGTGCCAAAACACCATAATCAACCTTATCTTGAAAGAATCACACTTAACTCGAATTTCAAATAATGCCTAAATTAAATAATAAAGTATCATAACATATATCTTGTAAACAATATATTTAACGAATAAATTAACATTTTCTTTCCCACTAAAACCTCTATTTTTGCTAATATTTCTCATTTTTCTCGAAAGACAGAACTTGAGGAACACTGACTGGTTCCCAGAGAACAGATTTCTCGTCTTTAAGCTTGTCACTGTTACAGGAATACCCATCCTTCTCATTGTAGAAGTAGTGAAGGACGTGACTGTTCTTCCATATGAAATCCTTGCAAGCTTTTGGGACTTCACTGTCTTTTGTTTCCAACACCATTCGTAGCAACTCTACTCTGTGACTCTCTATCAGTCTCTTAGTTTCGCTCACTGCTGCTTCTTCAGTCATGGACTTTTGAAGCATTCTCAGGATTACACTGTTCAGCTTACCCTGTTCACCTTCTCTCTGCAAA
>JANIIA010468116.1:0-18126 GCA_027478495.1 Erythroxylum alaternifolium | reverse complement strand
GCTAAACTAGGTTTCCAATTTTCTTAGTTTTAAAGAGTGATTTTGAAGTTGTTCAAGAAGGGAAAAAGAAAGAGGAAAAGAAGAGCTTCCATTTGAGCCAAACATATCTTTGTTTGGTGAAGATTCAAGGTAAGCCCAGTTTTAACCCGTTAGATTTTTGGAAGGATTTTGGTTCATAAAGCTTAGAAAATGCATGGGTTTAAGTATCCTAGAATCAATTTTTAGTGAATGAGCTTTTTGAGTTCTCAATTTGGATTCCTATTGAATTGAGATTTTTGCCAATATTGAAGGAAATCAAGAGGAGAGGCAGGACGAGCTAGAAGAGAGGCATCTTTAAGCAATTGTTAAGCAAAGAATTCAAGGTGGGTTACATTTTTATAATTGAATAATAAGACGTTAATGTTTCTTCAAAATCAAGAAAGTAAATGTTTCTCACTTGTATTATAAATGTGCATTTATTGCTCTTTGAATGCTTTGAGAAAGTGCTATATGTTTGGTATGTGAATATTACGTTAACGATTTATGAAAAGAATGCGAAAATAAATTTTTTTACTATGTCTATGAAATCACTTTTCGAAAAAAGTGTCATTTTGGGCAATAAGTTTACAAGTTATGAAATACATGTTATGTGGGTTTGGTCTAGTCCATTCTGTGTGTCAAGTGCACCTTGATTAAAGGCTTCTCTCGCCTACCTGCAAGTGGCATGGAGCTCCTTTAGGGACTCCTTCATGTTTACGACTACGCAAAAACTACTATGTCGGATTGTGTTAGTTCGTTCTGTTCACGACTACACAAGACCATTTCATGGGAATGTGTTAGCTCGTTCTATTTATGGACCTCCCAAACTATTTTGATGCGCTTATGTGTTGACTAGTTTATTGAATGCATGATTTGGGTTGCTTATAAAGTGTTTGATAAGTTAAGAATTTAGAAATATGTGTTTCATGATGCATTGTGAATTTTTCAATGGTTTTGCTTGTTACCGGTTATAAAATTGTTACTCACGAGCTTTAAGCTTACCCCCATTTCATCCCATCTTCAGCGATGAGCAAGAGATCGAGTGATTGAGCATAACGGCATTACTTTGGATTATGCTTATTTTGTATTTTAAGTTAGTTTTTGTAAAACAAGGCTTTAGTTGCATTTTGAGCAATTCTACTTTGTGTAAATTGTATATTTTTGGACGATGATGTATTGTGGCTTGAAATGCCCATTATAGCTTTATATAACTCTTATCTTTTGATGATAATGAAATGTGATTGTGTTTTTACTCACGACTCTCAAAGTTAGTAGATTGCATTTTCAAGCATTCATAAGGGTTAAATTTTGTGTTTTGAATTCTAGGGCAAATCTGTATTGATCTATGCTGAATTAGATAGAGTTTTCTTATTGAAAGTTATAGATCTTTTTCTTAACTTTCTAACGACATAAAGTTTGGAATTTTTGGACTTTGGACGCAATAGATATAGCCTTCAGACGAAGCACTAGACGAAGCTTAGGTACCAGATGAAGCGTCAGATGAAGCAATTTTGACCCTCTAGATGATAAAATTTTTCTTCAAGTCTTAATTGTAGATATTTTTCTTAGCTTTCCAAAGATATAAAGTTTGGAATTTTTGGACCTTGTACGAAAAAGATATGGCCTTTAGAAGAAGCATAGTTACCAAATGAGGCACCAAATGAAGAGTCAGTCGAAGCGATTTTGACCCTCTAGATGACAAAAGTTTTCTTCAAGGTCTTCACAGAAGTTGTACATATTTTTCTTAACTTTCCAAAAATATAAAGTTTGGAATTTTTGGACCTTGGATGCAAAAGATGTGTCCTTTATACGAAGCATAGGTACCAGACGAGGCACCGGACGAAGCGTCAGATGAAGTGTCAGACGAAGCGATTTTGACCCTCTAAATGACAAAATTTTTCTTCAAGGTCTTCATAAAAGTTGTAGATCTCGGATTTATTTTCGAAACCATTCTAAAATGATCACAATCCGATATATCTAGTTGTAGTTATGCCAATTGTCCCAAGATAGGTACAATATGATTGAGAACATAATTGTGGTTGACTCTTTTGGCAATAACTTCATCGTCTGACCTCCAAATGAAGTGATTATTGAGCCAATAGATTCTTAACCCATTTTTTTTCTTTTTTCTATCTCTACAAAAAAAATTTGGTAGTCCTTTGTGTGGGTTTCGAAAAAGATTAATGGAAAGAAAGTGAAGGAATCAATTGGAGGAGCATGACTTAGTTATGAGCCTACTTTGGCTTTTAAGCATATCTTGATCTGTGTAATAGGAAACTTTTGGGATGTAATAATAATGAAGATGAGCCGAAGATGGCTAATGAGAGTTTATGGAAATAACCCTACAGGGTAATTCACACGCTCACGCTTTCATGACATTTAGATAGTTGGACTCTGGAAACGGGGTCCAGCAGCCAGGGTCCTTCTTCCAATACCTGTACGATAACTTCTTGTAAGAGAATTTGAAGAAAAAAAGTGTCATCACTTTTTACCAATATATCCACTGTACCATACTATTTCAAATATGCTTTTGCCCTTTTTCATAACTGGATTTACTACTCTCTTATCAAGAAAATATCCAATTAATATGGAACTCCATTTTTGTGTACCAACTTTTAAAACCTCAATAGATGATGGGACAACATACTACTCATCACATCTACTAAGTGGAAAGAAATTGAGTTTAGCCTTTAGTTTGTGATCTCCAATATCTTGCACCTATGTTCTTCTGATACCATTCACATGATTTGCTAACATAGGCTTCTGGATAAAAGAAGGTAATGATTCTTCTAGCTATGGAGATGTCTGAGTAAAAGGTGTAGCTAAAGAAGTCATCTACACTAGTTTCTGTGCTGATATAGGCAAGAAATCAGAAATAGAAATATTATCCATCAAGTAAAGATTATGTTTGATAGTTACAGGAAGATATGAAGTAGTAAACAACAAATTTAAGGAGAATCAGTTTCATATTTGCTTGTGAAATCTTAGGTAGCAAAATTAATGAGTATTGAACCAATATAGAAGTAGGAAGGATGATGTGAAAGGAAGAAGAGATAACAAACATGGAGATAGGTGCCAATTATTTGCAGAAAGAAACCAAGTTATGGTAGTAAGAAGAAAAGAAGCAATGAGACTTGCGAGAATCAAGAAGACACTAAGATATGAAGATGGAAGAAGATTCATGGTTGAAAAAGAACTTAATAAAGTACATATGAGCAAGGAAAATATTAGACTCCTTGTGCTGCATATTGCATTATCCTGATGTTGGAAAATGTAGGAGATCTTAGATATTTTCTTATCATTGATGAGACTATGCAGAAAGTTAAAAAAAGTGACCAAGTTCATCTATAATCATGCATGGTTCTTGAATTTAATGAGAAAGGATTTCACTAATGGTATGAATTTGTGTCGTCCTGCTATTACAAGACTTGCAAACCAATTTCTTATCACTTTAATGTTTTGTTATGATAAACAAAGAGTTAAGGCAAATGTTTAGAAGTGATAAGTGAGTTACATCTCAGTATGTTAGAACTAATGATGGATTTGAAGTTTCTAGAATTATACTTGAATATGATGAATTATGAGTTTGTGAACCTTTTGTGGGGGTATTTTATCTGGTTAACAGTGAAAAGAAGGAAACAATGGGTTATTTTTATGATGCCATACAGAGAGTAAAGGAAACAATCAAGGCCAATATAAAAATATATATTCTTTATACATACCTGATCTTACAGTCACCAATAAGATATGAGAAACGTAACTTTACACTTCGTTATTTACAGTTGAGGTATTTTTTAATCCTAACGTCCATTTTAGACTAGGTTTTACAAAGAAAGATGAAGTTGATAAGGAATACTATTAAATATTATAATAATTGTAGTTCATGAGATGATGTAACATCTCTTAAGCTCATAAATGGAGGTTTATAAGTATGTTTCTAGTAATTTTGGGATGCCCACCGCTATTTATCAATGAAACAAACTTAATTCGGGTATATATCTACTCACTTTTGTTATTTGTTAGAAACTAACCATCACTTTATTTTTTTTTATAATGTTACTTTTATTATCTTTCAGTTGCTTAATGGGACCAATTCGAAAGTGGTGTTTCGGAATTGCGAAGGTTTGCAATTCGAATTCTAAGTCAATGTTTAAGTGCAACAGGGTGTGAAAAGAATTGGAACACATTTGAATTCATCAATTTCAAAAAAAGGAATAGATTGGAACACAAAAGATTAAATGACTTAGCCTTTGTTCGATACAATTTGAAGCTTTGAGAAAGGGATATTATCATTTATCATTATTAAGTTGAATATAATTTCTTCTATTTTCTTAATAACTTAATTTTATTTGTTTACTAGGACTTTTACTAGAACAAATAGGTCTATAGATCTAAATTTCCTTAATCATATTGATCTTTTAATGGATTGGGGTTTTTAAGGAACCAATTTTTATAGTTGAGAGTGACCTGGAAGATAGTCTTAGACAAGAAGTATTAACTTGCCATTTAATGCAATGAATTTCAATGATGGTGACAATGAGGCTCCTCTTAATGATGAGAATTTTGTACCAAACGAGAATTAGGGTCAATGAGATTTAAGTGAATATTTGACATAATAAAGCTCCAAGTTTTCATTTCTTCTCTTCTTTTAATTTCATTTATATCGGATGCATATGTTAAATTCTATTTATGCAATATAAATATAAAAATTTTAACTATAAATATTTTTGTTTTAGGTTTCACTTATGGTTAGTTATGTTCCTCAACTCTCAAATGTTATAAGATAAGTCTCATGTACTAGGACTCCACTAATGGCTTTGTCTTATGTATCCGTATATACCTCAAATAGAAGATCAAACTCAGGTAACTTCAATGTAGGTTCGGTCGAGATAATGAATTTAAGCTTTTCAAATGCCTCTTGACACGCATCCGACCAATACTACTCTTACCTTTTCTTCATCAAGTGCACCAATGGTGCCATTTTCTTTGAATACCCCACTATAAACTGCATATAGTAATTAGCCAATCCTAGAAAACTTTATAACTCTCATACTATAGTGGGAATCTTCCACTCATATATTGCCTTCACTTTCTTCGGATGTATTCTGACGTGACCTTTACTAAATAAGTGACCTAAAAATCTAATCTTTGACTGTACAAACTCACACTTCTCCATGTTCACATAAAGCTTATGTTGCCTCAGCCACTCAAAAACTTTTCTCAAATACTCCATATGGTCGGCCATGTTAGTGTTATACATCACAATATCGTCAAGATATACCACAACAAACATATTGAGAAAATCATACAACACATCATTCATCAAGTTACAAAATTTCTTAGAGGCATTATTTAGTCCAAATGGCATAAATAAAATTTTATATGATCCATATCGAGTTATATACATTGTCTTCACTCATCGCCCTCAACTATCTACACTTGCCAATACTCACTCTAAAGATCAAGCTTAGGAAAATTGCAACCCTCAATAATTTATCCATCAAATCTTGAACTAAGGGAATATGATACTTGTTCTTAATCATTCCCTTGTTCAAAACTTGATAATCCACACAAATCTAAAATACTCTATTTTGCTTCTTCTAAAACAACATAGGGGCACCTTATGGGGCCTTGAAAGATTGGATGAATCCCACCTCCAACAATTCACCAAGTTTTTTTTTTAAGCTCTGCCAACTCCATTGGGGATATTCTAAATAGGGCTCGTGTACGACTTTAAAAACCAACTTAATCTTATGATCTATCTTTTAACAAGGGGGAAGAGTCTTAGGCAACTCCTTCAGTATCACATCCCAAAACTCCCTTGACAAACTTGTAACAACATAAGGGACTTCCCACACTTAGTCTTTTTCAATCTTCCATATAACAGCGAGATAGGTCTTTATACCTTTCTTCAATCCTTTTTCGATGCTCATAGATGACATATGTGCTATCATTGTTGTATCATTCGTTGTTCTACTATTGGATTTACAACAATTAACATAAAGGAAATTTTTATCATTCATAATAATCATACCTCCCAAATTAGGATATAACACCACTTTTATTGCCTTAAGGAAGTCAATCTCTAATATCAACTCGAAATCCTCAAGTGATATGATCATACAGTCAAACTTGGCATCCAAACTCCCCATACTCATTAGGACATTGTACGCAACTCCTACCACCTCTTTTATATTACCCGTATAGGTCTTCATATTTGCGAGGTCTTTAACACCTTAAGCCCCAACTTTCATACCATCTTTTCTGTCATAAAATAATATGTTGCACCTGTGTCTAACGTTATGGTTACCTCCTTCCTATTAACTTGTACTCCCATATATATTAGCTGATTAAAAGCTTTAGATTCACTCTTAACCGTATTCAACAAGGTAAACATATTCATTGCCACTTCTAAAGGTTCTTCCTCTTTTTCAGATATCAAGGCATTTAGCTTTTCCTTCCTTAGGCATTCTTTTGTAAAATATAGATTGTTGCATAAGTAACAAGCAAGTTTATCCTTCTTGGAGGATGTCTCCCTACTCTTGAACCTGGATAAAAGGTTGAAGAGCTTGTTCACATCTAAATTGTTATTAGTATCAAACATTTGAGAGCTAAAATATTTAACATACCCTCTTACCAATTCATCTTGCATCAATTTCTTCAAGGCTTCTCTTGCAAGCTAAGAACTACTCATCAGAAGGAATTGATCTTTTATCTCCTTATTTATCTTCTCCTATATGTTGATGGGAGTTTTTCTTTTACTAATTTCTGTAGAGGTCTTCGTTCTCCAGCAAAGCTTGGCATCCCTATCTAAGTATATTGTTGTCACATTGGCTTTCTCAGCACTAAATACCTTAGCAACAGTAAAGTAATACTCCATAACCCACAAAATTTCTCAATCTCCTTTGTGTTCCGCATGCCCTCAAAGACTTTAGGTTTTTGGCCTTCATCGTGGTGCTTTTAGCACGCCCAACATCAAGTGTTACAATAACATCTTAGGATTACGATTTTGAGCATGGAACCCTCTTGTGCCTTCATCAATTATGTTATTTGATGCTGCAATAGATGGATCTATGCTTCCAACATGTTAAACTGAGAATAGTAGGAAGTGACATCTTCCTATTCTTAAGGAATTGACCTAATAAGCGATGACATGCTCAGTAAAATTATTGCCTCCCGCCATTTCAAAATTTGACAGTTGTTACAAAGGTCTCATAGATACCAAACTTATATCAAAATTGCGCCTACACCTTTATACGACAGTCTTGTTTAAGTCCGTTTAAGTAAGACTCAGCCTTTCCACTTGACCATCAACCAATGAAGCTTATTCTCGAATGCCTCATAACCCTCATAGTGTTTAACTTTACAAAAGCAACAAGTAATAAAAAGGAAATAATAAAAGAACTCAAGATATACAATAAAACTAACACTTATTACTTTCCTCAAAGTATATAAAGGAATGCTCTCTTTTAACGTGATCAAGAGCAAAGCTCAAATAGGCTATATATAGGCATCTTTGGCTTAAAGGCCAAGTTACAAATCAGAATTCTAACTGATTGGATCTGCTTAACTCTTGTATCCTTATCATATTACATCACACTAACTCCCATCCAAATAAGACAATATCTAACAAGATAAAGTTACACCATAACTAACAAGATAAGAGGTTACATTGAATTAGGAAAGATACATACTTATCCACGAAGATCTCTGCTATCTTTCACATGGTTTTAATCTTTTAGAGTTGATGTTTATCCCATATGATCTTATCCGCCACATCATATAAGGTCTCCCTATGATCTCTATCCATTGATGATGAATTCTCTAAACCAAAGCCCTTCATAGCATACTAGTGTGATCCAATGCTTACTTATGTCAAGTTCGTTAGCTATAGTCAGTTTATTTGAGCATATACTAAGTCCTTAGTTTATCATGAACTTAGCTTTAGCCAAGTTAATCCATATAGGATTTAAAACTCTACCAAAACTCGCACCATATATTTGATCTAACCCGCTAAGTTACTTTGGAGCTCTCGCATGCCTTCCTCATGTATCTGATCCAGCTAACCTTCAACCTAAGGTTCATCTCCAGCTAGCTATGAAGTGCCTTTACATATTAATAGGCTAATAACCTCCATTCAATCAACAAGAAGTTTAAGACACAAGCATTCAAACTCGTCTGCTTTTGTTGAACATCTAATTTTACTTTGAATGAATCAAGGTAATTGTGTTCCTATAAGTTTTAGGAATCGGGAATTTATGATTCTCCAATCTTACTGGACGTAACCAAAACAAATTAGTGCACAATAAAATAAATAATAATGGATAAAGCTTCTTTATAGAAAAGATAAATTTTATTTAAAAAATATTAAAACATCAAGAAGAAGGAGAAGGAATCTTTATATGAATTAAATAACTCCATTTCAAATATAATAACTAGGATATAAATGAGAGTTATGATTTGAAGAGTGAGCAATTTCATTAATTAATACAAACTTATATTTTAAAACAATAGAGTCAATTTTGAATTATTTCCTTACAAATTATTGACTATTACATTTTCTACTATAAAATTGTAGAAAAAGGAGGAAAGTAAAGAATTAGAATTTTAGCGTTTTTAGAGAAGAGCATCAGGTGTGGTTATGAAAATTATGTTACAAATTGACCTTAATTGTTCCTAATGAAATCACCAACACCTATTCTGAAGTCAACCTAAAAGATTACTACATTCACTTTACTTTATCAAAATATCAACCGTTGGAATTTATTGACGAGTCCTTAACATATGCGAATGGCTTAATGATTGACCACATTTTTACCTGCTCAAGATTACTTTTATTGTTCCGATAACTAAGGACTGTAAATTTTTCTAAAAAGAATTATTTCAAAGATTACAAATGTCCTATAAGATCATGGATAAACGACTAATCAAGCCTAAAAAAGTTGAAGATAATAAACCAAAAAATTAGTTCTGAACCTGCACATAAAATCTGAATCTTATTACAAACTCGGTCGTCGAGAAAAGACATGACTCATACTTTTTAGCTTTTCCATGGCAACAAATGGAATGAGAGTTCATCTGTATCTCCTGCATCACTGAAATTGATCTTGCATGCAAAATCAGGAACAACTTCCACATGAAGTATTTAACTTTAGTAGGAGTATTTATCAATTTCTGTTGAACCATGTCATTTTATAAGTTGATCTTTTCTATTTTTACTCAAAAATACTAGTTGCATCTCTTATAAAAGATAATTTATACAATAATTTCATATACCAAATTTTAGAGTGAACTGAAGAATCATCAAATCTTTGACTATACAAGAGATCATATTTTGAAATTTTGATTATTCTTTAATTAAAAAATATTTTCCATACTTAATATTAGTACCATTCCTCACTTTCAATCTATGCCCCTTTCTGAAAAACAAGAGTCGAAGCTAAGAGCATAAGACAATTTTCAGGTAAAACTTGAATCATGACTCCAGCCGACTGACATTAAAACCTTAACCCACATTTTGGTATCACGATACTTCTGATTTTGATGATTACCAAAAGGCTCGTTTACTTATTGTTGGCCCAATCCTGACCAGGCCGAGCGCGTCATCGGCACTCTTCTCGGCTCGATCTTACCTAACGGCACTGTTGATATTCGTAACTCTTATGTCGTTCCTCAAAATGAATCTTGTGATCACGTTATTTAACACACACACATAAATATCTCTTATGGGATAATGAAGAAGTTTACAAATTTACTTTGCCTGCGGATGTGGTTTGATGGTGTACATTGCCTTCTGATATATTGGTTATCTTGCTGCAGTTTGCATTGGATATTGACTACCATCACAGTATGTTGTTATCACAGCCAAAAAGTGAATCGTAAGCAAGTTATAGTTGCATGGTAACTCTACTTGCCACTTTAATCTGATTTAATAGAATAAGAGAAGAAATATATTCGATACGATGCCTTTTGTACTTGTACCATTGTGCGGTATACTACATTCAATCTTATCCAAACTTTCACCATGTTTTACCATGGTATACTTGGATACTTGATTCCTGCACTTGCTCTTCAGAAGGCCTTCGTAAGACCATTTGAGCTTTTAGATATATGTGTAATTTGAATGGAGCTTTTTATGCTCACACCAAGAGAATGTTTAATCCTGTTATATTCTTGTGCAGGTATTCAACTGGGTTGGGAGTCACTGGTGGTAGTGCTTTGATCCATGAATTCTATTCTAGAGTTCCTAACCCTATACACTTGACTGTTGACAAAAGATTCGAGAATGGTGCTGCTACAATAAAAGCTTATATTTATGTTAATTTGTCTCTCGGAGATAGTCAACTGGCTGTACAGTTCCAAGAAATTCCTGTAGATCTTTGCATGGCTGAAGTTGAGCAAGTTGGATGTACGTGCCTACTGTATACCAAATTATTGTTGTTTCATTTATTTGTTTTCTGAAACATTAATGCACTGATTTACAGGTGTATGCATGAGCATTTCCTTTGATCAACACAAAGTATTCTCGAACAGAGTTGTTAGTTGCATTGCTTTAGAGCATCAATCTAATGTGATGCTGCCCCTTCTTTTATTGCTTTAATTTGTTAACTCATACTACCTCAAGTTTAATTTTGAACGGGCTTGATTTCCTTTACTGGGGCTATTTTAGATTTGTAATGGCAAATTGTTTGTCTTGTTTTTTCCTTTCATGTTATTGTCTAGTATATTGTTATTCGTTTTCATTCAATTATGATGAAATTATATAGTAGTAGTAGAGATGAAAAATTGTTAGAAGCCAAATCCTTCATTTATAATACATTCAAGTTTGACTTGAATTTTGTGGTTTTAATAAAATTGCAGTTGACATCCTAAAGTTAACAATGGTTGATAAACTTCCAAATGATTTGGAAGGAATGGAAACTTCAATGCAGCGATTACTAGCTTTGATTGATGATGTATATAAATATGTTGATGATGTTATGGTAATTTAGCACTGCATTCTCATTTTGGTCTTTGCCTTTTTTAAAAATAAATTTATAAAAAGATAGAAAATAGTACATAACACATTCAGCCACTCCTATAACCAGGAGAAACTAATACATCTAAAAAACTGCTCCATAATGACATTATAGAGATAAGAAAAACAACAAAAGGAAAGAACGACAACATGCAAAGATATATGTTATAATATTTGGCTTCCACAGATTCCCAAATCATGTAAACGAAATTTCCACTAAAAAGAAGACTCGAGAAGCTTTCAAATTAGGGCTCCAGATGGGATCTTCCTCCTTAAGCTGGTCGACTATGGTAAGATATCGAAAACTATACACCCCCATCGTTATATGTTCTGAGTGACATTATATCACTCTATTTAGGGCTTGGTAAATGCAATATCCTTCCTCTCTGTGATTGGTAAAAAGAGAGAAGTCCCCCCCAAGAGGTAAGTGTTTTCTTCTTCTTCACGATCTGTGAGTATAGCAACAACTAAAGATATCTGAGTTGTTTACTCGATTTTAACCTCTTCTATCTGTCTTCCTTAACCTACATAACATAGTTTATAGCGTCAAGAGCATCCAGACATCTACCAGAAATATAGTGAACATTCTTGGGATTAGTTTCTCCAACAGGCATCAAGTATGAGTTTAAACACTTTTCCCCTTATTTTTTCTACGCAATGCACTTAGTTATAGCTAACTTAT
The DNA here is from genome assembly GCA_027478495.1 of Erythroxylum alaternifolium. Lineage (NCBI taxonomy): Eukaryota > Viridiplantae > Streptophyta > Magnoliopsida > Malpighiales > Erythroxylaceae > Erythroxylum > Erythroxylum alaternifolium. Next base: position 6,409 of record JANIIA010468116.1, on the reverse strand, counting down.
ATTACAAGATCTAACTACATGTTTCAGTGCTTTCAAAAGAAAGAGCAACTCTTTAATCCTCATAATTAGAGAGTTCAATGCCTCTATATCAGATCGTATTTTACCTGTGAAAATTTGCAAATTTCTCTCCTTCCATATTTCCTTTAGGGTAAAAGCTAGTGAGATAATAAATATTCTCATAAGAAAGGGCATGATGTACCAGATAACAACATAGCGCGATTCATAGTTGAGGCTATGTCATCCCTTCCTACACTGTCACCAAAAGCCTTTGATAAGCTAGTAAATGACAATCTCCATGTAACTCTTGCATTTTGTTCATACCAGCTAACTTTATGGTCTTTTAAGACGGTATGACTTATGATTTTCACTATTTTAGACTGGCACTTTTTTCAGTTTTGTACTGTATTCATGGGATTCCATTTTATGTTAATTTTTGTCCTTGTTTCTTGCAGGACATTTCACGCTTTTGTACTTGTTGGTATTACCAGTTCACAACTCAGCTTGGCTGAAAAGTTGAACACAACTACTCAAATCCTCTATTTTATTCTATATGGATTCGATCCATTTGATAAAAAAAAAAAGCCAATTTAGTTTTTGAGGAACCAATTTTGAACTTTGAGAAGGCAGTATTGGTAAAGATCCTCGCACAAATTCATCCACTGTCTTTGCTTTACTATTTTAGTTAGTGTTTAAAAAATTTAACATTAAGGACAAGTTTTATGTTAAATATCAATTTTTATGTAATTTAATATTAGTGCGAGAAAGAGTTAACTACTTAGTGTTTAAATAGGTTAATAAGTGAAAATATATAAGTCACCCCTCTTATATGCCATCTGAGGGAAGCTTTAACTAATGAATGACATGTTGTAATAATTTTATATAGAGTATAATTCTAACTATTTGTAATTCGAGCTCTCTAAAACCTATCTTACTTAGCAATCTTAATTTAGTAAGTTTAAATTATTAATAGTTACACACTTTTATTTAAAGATTTATTTTTTAAGAACTTATGATTAATTATTGATATCCCTAATAAATATAAAAATTAGGTCTGGGTTAGCTTAGTAAGCCCACTAACCTTCTAAGACATTTATGTTTTGAGTCTATAAGAGGATAATTATCTAAGAATGGAAAATCTAATTAAAGTGGGATTCAACCATTTGAAGAGTTAGAGTTTTAATCAAATATTAAAGAAGTTACTTAGTAGAGGTCGATTTTAAATTTACTATGGGTAGTTAGAGTTTAACTATATTTCAAATAAGTATTGTCTATAAAAAGGAGATTCTCATCACCTCCTTCCTTAAGCATAGTTACTGATTCTATTAAATATTTAGCACCATTCTGCTTTACTAACTTAGGAATATGAGTGTCTCTAGTGAGAATATCTTCAATATATTAGTATTTATTTTTACAATCCTGCCAAGTTGAGATTAACCTAATATGGCTATCGTAAATTCATTCTATATTATTTAGTATCCTTTATTGTAATTGGAGTGAAATCTTCAAAAACCCCCCATTTAAGAGAATCTCAGAGAATAATTAAGATATCACTATACCAAGAAAGAACGATGAATATCAATATAATATACCCTTCTTATAATGTCACTGAAACAATTAAAACTCCTGAAGACTATCACATCCTAAAACAACCAGGGGATTAAGAAATCAAAATTATGTTGTTGTAAGAATAAATGACACATTTGTTGCAAAGGCATCAAATAAATGAAAGGAGCTAGCATTATACTGATTAATCACCACTAGAAGAAGAAGCATTCATACCCCACAATCATACACCCAAGCTAAAACCTAACAAATAAGATCAAAAGTAGCCTCATCCATAACTTGTAACATTATGTCTTATATTCACATCTAGCAAACACCATCCAAATAACTATTCATACCATATATTCATGCACCCAGTGATTACACCCTACAATCACCATTAGGGAGATCCCTATCTACACCTCTCAACTCTTCACCTAGTACTTATATCATGAAACCACCATTAAAGAGAGCATTATCCATACTTTATAACTTTACACCTTTGTCAATTGAATAAGAGACTTCAGGTACAACCCTAAAAGACAACCTCTTAGTACCTAACATCTTAGCTAATCCATTGCTAATTAGACTTAATATCCACCCTAGATATCTATAATCAAATATACCATGTCGACCATATGCACCGTTGTATGAAAATTTTAGACCTATATGATTCATTTGATGTTATAAAATGTGAAGATATTTATTCCATCCTAACTAGTGCAATAAAACTATAGTTTTAGACCTTACTCCCTATCAATAACTACTTTCCAATAACTAGTTATGAGATTTGTATCACACTTTGAAAATAGTAGACACATACCTCGAGACTCAATATACATGATATTAATAACCCAAGGGTGGAGGATGGCCTTAGGGATTATCTCTAATCTTTAATTTTAAAGCCACTCAAATCCCCAATCTTGATGCAAGGGTAGCAATCTTTATAAATAGACTCAGGCCCTACTAACCTTTATAGAACTCAAAGCAAAAAAGCAACTCCAACGCTTTGAGGTAGTGCAGATTAAAATGCATAAATGTATAGACTTGGAGGATGTGAAGCATAATGTGAAGCCCAATAAGCATAATGAAAAATAAAAGAAAGGTAGATCTTCATTTAATGAAATTGAGTATAAGAATCCAAAGACAAATAGATTAAAGGAAAAAACAAAGGTACCACTAACGAAAAGATTCCTAGACGATGTTTCATTTAATAGATTCTTTGATTACATCCTTAATATTAAGCTAGTAAAAAACTGTAAAGAATGACCACATATTGTGCCATTAGAAATAAAAATAATTACTCTTCTTCCATAAGAATATTAGACACTATATGTAGGATTGCAAAAATCTCAAAAATGTAAACAATAACTCAAAGAAGTAGAAAATTTTGGGTCACTTCCTAAAGGGAAACAATAAGGATGTACAAGCTAAGGATAAAAGAAGAAGGGTCCCTTTATAAATTTTAAGAAATAAGGACCATGATAGTAAACACACTCCACTAAAAAGGTAATTCACATGGTCATTAGAGGTGATCAAAGGGGTTCAAAATCATATTAAAGAAAAGCTACAATAAAACTCGATCACATATATGGGAAATGGATGTAGGTATCCAAGAATAATTTTGGAAAATGGACAATAGGTCCCTAAATAGTCCCTATAAGGACACTGTGGTAGTAACCATGTTGATTGCTAACTCCTTAGTAAAATATGTCTTAATGGATACAAAAAGTATGATCGACATCATGTTTTATGATGCTTTTAAAGACATGGACATCTCAATATATATAATGAGATATGTCACCTCACTCCCGCATGGTTAGAAGGATGATTAAATATACAAAAGGGGAAGATCTCTTCACCTATGACATTAGGGACAAGGTCATAGAAAGTAACCAATGTGACAATTCTATATAGTAAGAAGATTTTTTATGTATGATATCATAGTTTAAAGGTCATCGCTATACACGTCACATACAATAATATTGCCATACTGACTCATCATAAAATTCACAAAACTGAATGGGATGGATGAGGTTTGTAAATACCAAAGATGATAAAAATAGTGTTATTTTATAGCTCTCAAGGAAACAATCGTCATTTGTACCATAAATGAGGAAGAGATGTCAAAGGACCAATAAAGGAAATCAAAGGTGATTTAGAAGATGAAATATAATAGGTCATAATAGGAAGACTTGAAGGTTATAAAAACTCTTCAGGTTAGGCTGAGAATGGAAAAAAATTGCTAAAAAAGACCTGAAAAAGTTTTTGCTCCAACATTTAGACATTTTAGGATGAAGCTCAACTAAAAATCCTAGGGTAAGTGGGGAGATAATCTCACATAAACTAAATATTAACCCCCTAATAAACTATTAATTGACTATATTTATATACCCATATTTAGTGTGTTTTGCTTGTTATTTTAGAGTTTGATAATATTTTTTGTACTTATTTTGCTTCAAATGTGTTTGTAGATGACAATTGCCTTTATAGAATAAAAGGAGAAGAATTCGGGCAAAATTGTGGCATAAAACAAAGATTTGAAACAACTTTGGAGATACACGACTGTGTATAGTGATCATGTAAGTCACTATAAATATGTGGGGCTTCAAAGATACTATTTTTGTTTGTGTGAAGATATATACCCATGTATTTTGACATACACGACTGGGTATATTGCTTATGTAAGCTCCTACAATCCTGTAAAGTCATGAATTGAGGTGTTTTGAGATACACATTCACCTACACGATCATGTAAGTGATCATGTATATCCCAGAAACTCTAGTTTTTAATATAAAAGGATATTATGAAGGCTACATGAAGGGGAATCATTTTAGAGTCGTATTAGACACCAAAGAAGAAGCAGTTCTAAATAGAGGATAAGGAAATGTAAAAATGTTGGTAAACATTATTTGCAATATTAATCAACTGTAAAATTTTGTATATAATGTATCAATATGTTTTTCATTGGAAATTATTTGGTTATTATTATAAAATTAAATTGTAAACAAATTTATTAATTCAAAATGTTGAGCATTCCATATATAAAGTCAAATTATATAAATATCCTCAAATTGTATCAATAAAAGTAATATAACATTAAATTTAAAAGATGATCCTTTGTTCCTGTACAAGATATTAATAATAGTTCGGGCAATCCTTTTAAATAAAATAATACAAAGAAAACTTCACAAATTGGAACATGTCTAGACTTATTCAATAAGATGCTCAAATTACAAAATCATTTAAGTATAACCTAAGCAACTACCAAGTGTTGTCCAAGTACGTATGTAACATCCTATTATTCCATAATCAGGCTTAGAACCCTATTATATTGTACATGAGAGTTTATTGAGAATTTAGAAGTACAATTTATGCATCATATGCCATACTCATACATGTGAATAATGTTGACACTCATTAAAATAAATGTACATGCATTCATTGACATTTTCCGGGTATAAGTGATTTTAATGCGGTTAAACTGTAAATTGTGGATTATTTGCCTTGAAAATTAAATTGTGTGTATTAGAATTGTTTTAACACTTTTTGTGACATTTCAAACATTTTGAAAATTTCTGCAAATTTGGGATTTTTGTACTAGAAAAAATGTGAAAATAAGAGACAATTAGAAGTGTGACATTTTGTAGCTTAAATTGATGACACATGTTATACATGCAATGGTGACATATGACATTGCATAATGAAGCCATCTAGTCACTTAGGAATTACGTTTCTGCAGCTCTCTTGTTTGTCTTCACCTAAATCATCTACTCTTTCTTCTTATTCAGCCATCACCAAAACACCATGCTTATTCACTCTTGTGTATTTGGCTTTTGAATAATTCATCAACGTAACACCTTGCAAAATAATCACTTCAGCTCATTTGCCATTTTTAGTTGTCTCTCTCTATCCTTGCTTTCTCCACCAAAATCTCATTCTCTCACCTCCTGGAATTTTGCTGAATCAAGTTATGTGTTGATTTCATGGGTTGCATTAAATGACATTTTGATGATGAGTAAATTGAGTTTGAGGATAATAATCAAGGAATTGAGTTTTGTTTGTGTTAACGTGGGTGGTATTAATAAAGACATTTTGCTGTCATGCTTGTGAATTGATGCATGCGTGAGTCGTTAGTAAGAAGCAACTTTGGTGATACAAGCAAAGCAAAAGTGTGTAGAAAGTGTGATAATTGGAGTTACAAGAAGATTAGTGAAGTGCAGAAAATGTGATATAGAAAAATATGGAAATAGGTTCTATTTTTAGGTTGTGATTATTCATGAATTTTTGAATTGTGGATAGAGAATACTGAACTACAATTAAGGTATACGGAAATCATCAACTTGAAATGATAGAGAAATGATAGAACATGTATTGTTTGAATTTTGAAGTGGATAAAATGTGTACTGAATTAATAAAGAACTGTGATTAGAAACCAAATACATGTTGGATACATTTATCTATAATTTTCATGAAGAGTCAACTTCCATGAATAAACTATATTAATCTAGGCAAAATTGGACAAAGTGGTCTTCAGAAACATTGTAGTTAGTCCTTTTAGCTTTCCAACGACATATGACATGTAATTTTTGGACTCCAGATGAAAGGAATATGGTCTTTACACGATAACATCACTGGTGTTGTGTAACACCCCACTCCCGCCGGACCCGAACCCGATATCAATAGTGAAACTCGAATCCGTGCCCCGCGAGGGTGGCATGTCACATCACTTCACTAAACAAAAGTCGGTATCAAATTTTTTTTTAAAAACGTTTTACAGTTATCACTAATGTGGGCCCACTTTTTTTTTCAAAACATTTGTTACTTAAACTGAAAACGAAACAAATCATATTGCAATCAATAAAA
>JANIIA010468106.1:0-18130 GCA_027478495.1 Erythroxylum alaternifolium | reverse complement strand
TACTTTTAGTTCTGGAACTTTTCATACTCTCTATGGGATTGACCTAGACTCACCACTACTATATTAATAGTTTAGTTATTTTATTTTGACTAGCGTTACGATATGTTGTCACTGATTTCTTAAGAGAAACGACTGCTAGATTTTTATATGCCAGTTTCCTAAAAACACTTCAATCATGTGCATTTGTATTTGTACACATACATGTATTATGTGAAAGATTACATGAATTTACTAAATTGTGATGTTATGACTGATTGAGAAAATGATCAAATTATTATGAATTAAGTATATGAAATGTGTGATGTTAATGGTGTATATTTGAGATGAGGTAAATTGTGAAATTGGTTTTGATATATGATATATATGGTTTGATATGAGTGATCACATCGATGATGCTTAACTCACTGAGTTTGCAAAACTCATCAAAATTACAATGTTGGTTTTCAGGTACGAGGGAGACATAATTCCTAAGGCAAACTACTAGAAGTCTAGTTCTATCTATTTTGGAAGTCAAGAATGGCTTAAAGGTCGGTCAGCTGATACTAAGGAGTTTAGATAGAGTACTTTTATATAGTCCTCATTTCATGTAGAACTGTTGTAAAGAGTAGTAAACTTTCATTTGTTTTTGATACTATGTATTATGTAATGAAATGCTATAGTGTAAATATGTTTTATAAATGAAATGAGGAGTTGATATTTTGATTAATTTGTGTTAAATGTATGATATCAAAATAAGTGAATGTGATTGCTCTAACATGCCGGTTTCATAGGGTATATTGTCGAATGTCAATTGAATATTTGAGCATGTGCCTTGTGAAAGTGGCGCGTTATAGTTTTTATTATCAGAGCATGATTTGGCATCCATAAGGACATATAAGAGCATTTAGACATGATATATAGTGAGAGATTCAGATAGCAACCACGGTTATCATTTATTATAGGTCATCCGATATAACTGATAAAGTTGCAAAATCAGCTGACCTAGAGTCTGTAAGAGCTAATAAAGAGTCTCCTGTACCTCGATATGACCAAATGCCTCAGAGAATTCCTAAGAGGAGAGAAAGGAGATATGATAAACTTAGGAAGCAGGGGGCTGTATACTTTTACAAAAATACAGATCTTACTGAGGCTGGAGGATGGTTAGAGAGAACTGAAAGGGTATCCAATCATATGGACTATGAGTTAGATGAAAGGTTTGAATATGTAGTTTCATTACTACAAGGTCCAACATATTAAAGGTGGAAAACTGTTCTTAGCAGTACCACCAAATCTTGTAGTTTAAAGTGGGAAGACTTTTTGGAAGTCTTTAAGGAGAATTAACTGCCGAAGATCTACATGGATAGGAAGATGAAGGAGTTCCCATATCTGAAGCAGGGAATTCCTACAGAGCTAAATATGAGATACAATTTAATGAGTTAATGGGATATGCCACTGCCTTAATTCCAACTGAGGAGGACAAATGTAAACAGTTTGAGGATGAGTTGAATATAGAGATTAAGACGAGGTTAGCTATCACTAATTTGGGTAGTTTTACGAAATTACGAGTTGTCTCAATCAGAATTGAACAATTACTAAAAGATTGATAAGGAGAATACAGACAAGGGTTCAGAAAAAAGAGACAAGGTGAGTCCCAAGTTGATTATAGCAAAAGATTTAGTAAACATCAAAATAGATCTTTTCGACCACGTACTAGATCAAGAGAATCGGGATTTAAACCGAGAGGTAGTTTTGTGCAAGCTGGTAGTGGTAAAGGTCCAGTATCAGGGGGACAAACACTACAGATGCCCAGTTGTGAATATTGCGGAAAGAAACATGGTAGAGATTGTTGGAAGTTATCGGGAGCTTGCCTTCGTTGTGGCATTTTTGAACACCAGATTAGAGTCTGTCCCACTATTTTCAGAGTACAGTCTGGAGGGAGAGGAGGAACAATGATTGAGGCATTTGTCTAATAGAGTAGAGCTAGTGGATCAAGACAGGGAGGCAGGGGTAGCGGCAGAATGAGTTTAGCTAGTCCTATTGTCAAAATTAAAGTGCGTAGTAACCAGCCGCAGTCTTAGGCCATAAGATAAGAGAGCTAGAATTCCCCAGATGTAGTAGTAAGTGTTTTAAATGTCTTTCAATTTGAAGCATTTGCATTAGTAGATCTAGGATCTATATATTCATTTATCACACCACATCTGGCATCAAAATTGCATTGTGAGAGAGAGATATTGAATTGTGGCTTAGAAGTGAGTACACTGAAAGGTAGTATTATAGTAATTGGAGAAGTGTGTAAAGGGTGCATGATTCAAGTTGAAGCTAATCTAATTATATTATAGTTAAGTGAGATAGATCTCATCCTAGGTATGGATTGGCTCACTACTCATAGGTTTGTGATGAACTGCTATACTAAGGAGGTGATTATTGAATCTTGTAATTAGCCGAGAGTAGTATTTCAAGGTGTTAGTTAAGTAGTGCCAGCCCGATTGATTTCATCAATGAGTGCTTTTAGGTTGATTTGAGGTGGATGTGAGGCTTACCAAGCCTATATAGTTGATACTTGTACTAAGTAGATAGTACAAGATATTCATGTTCTTACGGATTTCTTGGATGTGTTTCCCACTGAATTATCTAGTTTACCCCCAGATAGGGAGACAGAGTTCACAATTGACCTAGTTCTAGGTACTACTCCTATATCTATTCCTCCATATAGGATGGAACCTATGGAACTTAAAGAACTTAAGGCTCAGATGCATGAGTTATTGGATAAAGGTTTTATTAGGCCCAGTGTGTCACCTTGGGAAGTCCTAGTTTTGTTTGTGAAGAAGAAAGATGGGACTTTGAGGTTGTTTATTGACTATAAATAGTTAAATCGGGTAACAATTAAGAATAAGTATCCGTTACCGAGAATATATGATATATTGGATCATTACAGGGAGCTCAGATGTTCACTAAATTAGATATGAGATCAGGATACTACTAGTTGAAGATAGTAGATGCTGATGTACCAATTAGTACATTTAGAACCAGATATGGGCACTTTGAATTTTTGGGGATGCCTTTTAGATTGACTAATGCTCCAGTTGCTTTTACAGCATCGATGAATAAAGTGTTCCAACCCTACTTAGATCATTTTGTGATTGTATTAATAAATGATATTTTGGTGTATTTGAAGAGTAGAGAGGAACATTCTAAACACTTGAGGTTAATCCTACGGATAATGAGAGAGAAGCAATTGTATGCCTAGTTTAGTAAGTGTGAATTTTGGCTTGATCAAGTGGTATTCTTGGGTCATATAGTGTCTAGACAGGGCATACAGGTAGACCTAAAGAAAGTAGAAGCAATGATGAAATGGGAAGCTTTGAGAAATGTGTTAAAGGTTTGAAGTTTTCTTGGACTAGCAAGATACTACTGGAGGTTTATCGAGGGGTTTTCATTAATCTTAGCCCCTTTGACAAAGTTTCGGAGGAAGAATGTACCATTCAGATGGACTGATGAATGTCAAAAGAGTTTTGAGGAGCTAAGCATCGGTTAACTACGACACTGGTGTTAGTTATTCCATCTGGATCTAAAGGTTATGTCGTGTATAGTGATGCTTCGCACTAGGGATTAGGATGTGTTCTGATGCAGTAAGGTAGAGTGACTGCATATGCATCGAGATAATTAAGGTCTCATGAGTTTAACTATTCAGTTCATGATCTAGAACTTGTTGTAGTGGTAGTCGCTTTAAAAATTTGGAGACATTATTTATATATGAGACATTTAAGATATATACGGATCATAAAAGTTTGAGATATTTGTTGAGTCAGAAGGAGTTGAATATAAGGCAACGACGATGGATTGAATTGCTAAAAGATTATGATTGCACAGTTGAGTATCATCCTGGTAAAGCTAATGTGGTAGTTGATGCATTAAGTACAAAATCCAATAGTAGTGTGGCCCAAATTCAAACATCGAGGTTACCAAACATAGTACAATTGAGAGCATTGAATGTTGAGTTGAATTTAAGGCAGAATGAGGCATTATTGGCTACATTGAAGCTTAGATTAATGTCACAAGAAAGGATCAGAAAAGTTCAAAGTAAAGATTTAAAATTTGTGAAGTTAATTGAGAAGTTAAAAGTGAATCCGAATTCTGAGTTTGAATTCAGAGATGATACATTGTGGTTGAAACAAAGATTGTGTGTATCTAATATGGATGATCTGAGGAAAGAGATTTTTGTGGAAGCACACATAGTAGCCTATGCTATGTATGTTGATACTTTTAAGATGTATAATACACTGAAACAACATTTCTAATGGCCAGGGATGAAGAAGCATATGACTGAATATGTAACTAAGTGTTTAACATGCCAACAGATAAAGGCAGAGTTGGGAAGTTATAGTCATTACCCATTCCAGAGTGGAAATAGGAAAGGATCACTGTGGATTTCATCATGGGTTTGTCGATAACTCCGAGGCAACATGATGCCATATAGGTCATCATTGATAGATTGATGAAGTTATCTCATTTCTTACCAATAAGAGAGAACAATACACTAGATCCGTTAGCTTAGAGGTATGTGAATGAAGTAGTAAGATTGTATGGGTAAGTGTCTATTGTATCAGATCGGGATCCTAGATTTACTTCAAGATTTTTGGATAGATTATAGATAGCTTTGGGTACAAAGTTGAATTTCAGTACAACATTTCATTCTCAGATAGACGGACAGAGTGAAAGAACTATTAAGACTGTTAAGGGTATGCTCAGAGCTTGTGTTTTGGAGATCAATATGTAGCTCTGATTGAATTTCCTTATAGTAATCATTATCACAGTAGTATTGGTATGGTACCATATGAGGCGTTATATGGCAGAAAGTATCATTCGCCTTTATATTGGGATGAAGAAGTGCTACGGATTGTTCAAAGCCCATAACTGATTCAAGATACTATTGATAAGGTTAAATTGATCCATAGTAGAATAAAAGCAGCTCAAGATAGACAAAAGAGTTATGCGGATCTGTACTGTAGAGATATGGAGTACTGAGTAAGGGATACGATGGCAAGGAGTGCTGAGGTTCGGTAAAAAGGGTAAGCGAAGCCCTAGATACATTGGTCCATATGAGATTATAGAGAGAGTTGGACCATTGGTTTATAAGTTAGCCTTACCAATTGAGATGTCTCAAATTTACAATGTGTTTCAAGTCAATAGGCTCTGAAGATATCGGTCTAATTTGACAAATGTGTTACCAGCACAGGAAGTTAAAGTTGCAAGTCATTTGAGTTATATTAAGGAACCGGTCAAAATAGTAGGTTATCAGATTAAGCAATTGAGAAATTGAGTGATCCCATTGGTTAAAGTTCTTTGGAGGAATCATTCAAGTGAAAAAGTTACATGGGAAACGGAGGAGAACATAAAGAAACAATACCTCTACCTATTTGATTAATCAAGTAAGAATTTTGAGGATGAAATTTCTTAAGGGCGAGAGATTTGTAATAACCCATTTCCATTACTAAGGGTCAGGATATAGGACCCTAGATCATTATACATGAGAAATTAAGAGGTACATTGCATTCATATGCATATTTTTCACATACACACATGAATTTTTGATTTTTGTACGCGTCACAAAGATTGTTTATGCACTTAATTGACATATTCCAGGGTATCAAAAATTTAAAATGTTTATGATGTGAATTGTTAATTATTATGTCTTGAAATTTTTGATTTGATAGTTTTAATTATTAATTTGGAATTTATTTGTTAAAATTGGGAGATTTATGAATTTATATGTATTTTTGGACTAGTAAAAATACCAAGTGGTAGGAAAAATTGATAAATGGCAATAAAATAAGTGACATATGGTAATAGAAATAAGTGATATATGGCATTAGGATTAATTGACATTTGGCATGGAAAATTGGGTAACAAATGGCTCAGAGATTGAGAGACAAATAGACTAGTTATTAAAAGACAAATGGGAACCATAGGAAGATAATAAGTGGCAACTGACAAGTGTCACAATACTTGTCACTCACTACTCACGATATGTACATTGAAACATCAACTTTCATTGTCTATCTTTTTGTTTCTACAAGCTCTCTTCTTCATTTTCTTTCTTCTTCATTTACTACACTTACCACCTAATCCACAAAATGTTGAGTTTACTATCATCCTTCTGTTAGTCACTCCAAGATTTAGTTGTCTTCATCTAGTTGTTGAAGAACCCAACCTATTTCTCCTTGAAAAGGTGATGATCGTGTAAAGTTAGAAGTTGAGGTTTCTTAGTGATTTGAAGAGCTTTGGAGTTAAAAAAGTAAGTAAGATCCTGTTCTTCATGGTTTGATTTAATGAAACATTTATGACGATAGTTTAGAGATAAATTGAAGGTGTTAATGGTGTGTGAAGTGTGTTGGAATTTTAATGAAGAAATAGAGAGGTTGATTTTCTTTTTTTATATAAATGATCAATAATAGTTTATGAGTTGTTATATGGATGATTTGCGTTGGGATTTAAAGTACAATTGATGATGAATTCATGCTAAAGATAGGTTTAATGAAGTGTTTTCAAATATGGAAAAAATACGACTGCATGTATAATGGTATAAAGTGATTTTTGTGGGATTTAATGTAAATAATATGGAAGCCAGACTAGCATGAAATGAAGTAGATTTATAGGACATGAATTCTGAAAAAATTCAAGTAGTAATGATGTCTCTAAGTATGTGAAATTTATGGAGAATAGCGGAACAAAGATTGTGCATGATTATGGCCCTCAGTGCATGATTGTGGCTTGTTTACTTGCCTTCTGTCATGATCATGTCAAGGTGCCCCATGATTGTGAGCCTAGTTTTAGATTGATAATTTATATTTTGAGCACATGTTAAACGAACTGAGAAAAAAATCACTCTAAATTGGTGTATTTGGAATTGATTAAGGCTTGAAATGAACCTAGTTTGTGCTTCAATAGTTGATTAAAGTGTTAGATATGTTTAGGTTGATAATTGAGTTTATAACATAAAAATGGATTACTGATATCAATGAATCAAAATCTAGAAATTTATGGGAGTTATAGGAATGAAAGTGTTCTTATGATTGTAAATGTGATCCAAAGGATATTAGCAAGGTGTAGTAAGCATGAAAGAATGAGAATTTTGATATTGTGTGATTATATAATGCTAGACAAAGGATTGGAGAATATATGAATGATGAATGTATAATTGATGACATTAGAATAATCAAATTTTCTTGAGGTGTAAACCTAACTGAAAGCTAGACATATACAAGTTATAATGGTTTAAATGATCAAGACTTATGATTAAGGACACATACCTGGGAAAGTCATTGAGTATGCATTGAATATGACATATATATATGTGTGTGTGTGTGTACGATCAAATACTTATATGAATGATTAACTTAGTAATGTGTACAATTGTGTGTATTGCATGATTTAGATGCTCAAGTCGAACGCCAGCATCCAGGCATTGCCAATCTGTCGAGGCAATAGCTATGTAGAGCTTAATGTGAGTCAACCTAGATGTTTTCTCAGTAGGATTTGTTTGTTTCTGTATAAAATGCAATTATTGAACTATATATGATGTGATTGTGATAATTCTAGACATTGATAGTCAGAGGAGTTTTGATCATTGAGATTGCATTGAAGGTGTTCATAATTGAATGTGAATCTGAAAGAAATAAGTGTACTTGACAAAAATGTTGAACGCCAGACTTAGATCCGATGAATAAGTGAAAGTGACTATACATAACGAATGAAAGTGATTGATTGCATATAATGTGAATTAATGCATCTCATTACGTTGAAATGCTTAATCAAATAAAAGAGTTGTGACCAGGGTGACCAGTGAAAAAGAGCTTAAAGCTCAGAAATGCGCATAAAGAGCCACAGTCTCAGTATATAAAATGAACTTGGTATCCACAATAGATACAGGATAATTATTAATGAGTTCAGTATCCGCAATAGATACAGGAAACAGTTAAAAAGGCGTTCGACCATAACAAAGTAACAATGAAAGTGAGTCACATGTGCATTTGTATTTGTACACATATATGTATTATATGAAAGATTACATGAGTTTACTAAATTGTGATGTTATGATTAATGATTGAGAAAATGATCAGATTATTTTGAAATAAGTACATGAAATGTGTGACGTTCATGATGTATATTTGAGATGAGGTATATTATGAAATTGGTTCTGATATGTGACATATGTGGTTTGATATGAGTGAGCACATTGATGATGGTTCACTCATTGAGTTCGCAAAACTCATCAAAATTACAATGTTGATTTTCAGGTACGAGGGAGACATAGTTCCTAAGGAAAACTAGTACAAGTATAGTTCTGTCCATTTTGGAAGGCAAGAATGGTTAAAAGGTCAGTCAGTTGATACTGAGGAGTTTAGTTAGAGTACTTTTGTGTAGTCCTCATTTCATGTAAACTGTAGTAAAGAGTAGTAAACTCTCATCTGTTTTTGATATTGTAAATATGTATTATGTAATGAAATGCTACAATGTAAATAAGTTTTATAAATTTAATGCGGAGTTGATCTTTTGATTAATTTGTGTTATATGTATGATGCTAAAATAAGTGAATGTGATTGCTCTAACATGTCGCTTTCATAGGGTATGTTATTGAATATCCACCAGGTACTCGAGCATGTGCCTCGTGAAGGTGGTGCATTATATAATGGACTTGTGTTGCATGACCAGAGATTCATTCTCCAAGAGGCTTCAAATTTCTTCTCAAACCTGATAGGATCAACTACATTTTCTGCTTCTTCCCTAAAACGATTGAATGGGTTCATTTCAAAGAAAATTACGAATGAAATAACTTTAGTTTTAATTGCTCCCATTGATGACAAAGAATTTAGGGACATAATTTTCTTGTTGAATAGGAAAAGGCTCCTAGACCAAATAGTCTGAATGGATTCTTTTACCAAAAATCATAGGATATTTTCATAATGATGGCTTTAGATGCAGTTTATGATTTTTTTAGAACTGGTAAATTGCTGAAAGAAATTAACAAGACCTTTATTTAACTGATTCCTAAGGTCAAAATTCTAGTATCCTTCAATGATTAGAGACCCATATCTTGCTTGAATTTTCTTTATAAGATAATCTCTAAGTTGCGTGCCACTAGATTAAAAAAGGATGTTAATATTCTTATTTGTGATAATTAAGGAGCCTTTATGAAAAATAGACAGCTTGGGGATAATATTCTTAAAGGGTTACTCCAAAATAACATCTCCAGTAAATTGTTCAATAAAGGTTGATTTTAACAAAGCATTTCATAGCATAAGTTGGGACTTCTTATTTCATTTGCTATAAGTTTTTGGCTTTCCTAGGAAAGTCACCAATTAGGTTAAAGAATCTGTCTCAGCTGTCTCCTTTTCGGTTCAAGTTAATGGAATCCCTTTCAAGATCTTTAAAGGAGATAGAGGCATCAAAGAAGGGGACCCACTATCCCTATATCTCTTCATATTTTATATAGAAGCTCTTTCTATTCTTATTAAGAATAATGTACTTGAGAATCCAAATTTTAGGTGTCATTCTAAACGTCTTAAGGTTTCGTTGGTTAATCTATATTTTGCTGATGATTTACTTATATTTTAGAAGTCTCATTTAGGTTATATACATACTATTATGGATTCCTTTATGTTCTTTAAAGGCATTTTAGACCTAGAACTGATTATAAAATCTTTCTGCTATCTAAATTAACATCAAGTATGGATCCCTAAATTACAAATATTACCAGAATGTGCATAAAGAATCGTCCCTTTATGTATTTAGGTCTCCCTATATCTACAGGAAAACTGACTTATTTTGAATGCTATCTTTTGATTGATAAACTGCATAACAAACTTTTTTTCTTAGATTAAAAAAAAATCTTACGTCCTCGTTACATGTTTATTGGAGCTCTCATTTATAATATCTTGTCTTTCGATACATGCTTAGGGTTAGAACCCTAAATTAAGCATTGCATATACATGCATAACATTAGCATTCATACACGAATATTGATACTTGTACACATTACAAGTTAACATATGCACTCATTTGACTTGTCTCGGGGTATGAAATATGTTAAGTGAACATGATGTGAATTATGAATTAATATGACTTCAATTTTGATATGATTGGATTTCAATTGGCAAATTGGAATTATATGTTATTGATTGAAAGATTAATGAATTAATATGTATATTTGGAGTAGGAAAAATGCCAAGTGGTAGGATAAATTGATACATGAAAAATTAGGGTGACTAAGCCTAAAAGTTTAGTGACATTTGGCATAGTTAAATGTGTGACAAATAGATTAGTAAATAAATGACAATTGGACCAATTCTTATATGACATGTGGAACAATCTTAAAGTGACACGTAAATTGATTAAAGGGTGATAAATGGCATTATTATGAGTGGATTAGTGGCAGCTTAATTGTTGAAAAAATGGTTAGCATGCTTTACGACATATTTCTTTATAAGTTAATGACACCTAGCTAGCTTATTGATGTGGCAAATTCCAGCACCAAAGTTTTTGCTTTCGTCCTTATTTCCTTCACCGAAATTGCTTTAGCTTTTCCTCTGAAATTTGCTTAAACGCTATCCAATTTGTTGTATGAAAACCACACCTAAATCCTTCACCAAATTGCTAAGAACACTAGCTGAATGTGATCTTCATTTTATTGTCCGAAAATAACATTGCTTTCACCATAAGTCTGTGTTGATTTTGCTTACTTAGAGACTTGGTTTAATCTGAATTTTTATGTTGAATTGGAAGCCTAATCAGTAAGTAACAATCTAAGTTTATGGCATGCTAAATGTTATAGGAATGATGCTTGAATTGGAATGAAATGCATGAGATATTAGTGATGATATGTGCTGGAAAAATGATCCTTGTATGATAATTTCTATTTTGGTTTTGATGTGTGGAAGTTATTGATTTGTAAGTTACTTAGTGAATGCTGTTTTTGAATTAGTTCTGGATATGAAATTGATGTAGAATTAAGGTATGAATAAGGTGGAATTGAAGGGAAATTGATGAACTATGTTGAAGAAGTGTTGAAGGTGTATGACGTAAGTTAATTGTAGTCGTTCCACTAAACATGAATCGGTATTTTAGCCATAACTTGACCTGTAGATATCCAAAAGGGGTGATTTTATCTGTAAGGGTTTTGAAATTAAGTTTGAAGTTGAACAATCTATAGTATTTTGGGTATAACTTTGGGAATAATGAACCAAATTATATGAACTTTAGTTCATTAGAAACTTAAGACATAGAGGAACATTTATTTAGAAGAACATATTACCTATAAACCTCAGTTTTTATATCAGAATGGCTATACAAAACTGACCCGAAACTAATCCTGAGAAACTCTGAAAAACTAATGAAGGAAATGGATGGGGACTTCCAGATAACCTATCCCATGATCTTAGGAAGCCATAGATGTTCATGGGAATGGCATGGTAGTAAAGAAAATGTTCTTTCATATGATTTCTGAACCAATTAAGGATAAGGTACTTAACTATAATGCATTTGGACTTAATTAAGGTTTAAAATGAACATAATTTGATCTAGGAAAAGTTCGTTAAATATGTGATAAGTTTTGATTGATATTTGATGTTATACTTTAAGGAAAAGAATGTTTGATAACAACGCATATAAGTTTAGAATGAAGGAATGTTAAAGGAATAAAGATATTCATATGAATGCAAATGTATTTCAAAGGATATTAATAATGCATTAGGAATGAAAGAATGAGAATTGGGAATTATGTTAAATATTTGTAATGGTAGAAAAGAGTTAGTAAATGTATGGTTAATGAATTGAGCATGATCAAGTCTACTTAAGGTATTACCCTAAATGCAAACAAGACATATCCAAGTGACTATATGTGAATGATTATCAATTATGATTAAGGAAACATACCCAGGATAGTCATTAGGCATGCATTGAACATGTCACATATATGTATGTGCATAGTTGAATATGTATTTGTTTGATCATGATAGTAATGTGTACAATGTATTTGTATTTAGATGCTTAAGTTGAACACCATCGACAAGACATTGCCGGACCATCTAGGCATAACATTTAAAGGAGAGTACTGTGAGTCAACTTAGATGATATCACTAGGATTGATTTATTTCTGTTTCTGTTTAATTGTCATAGATTGAATTGTTATTAACTTGATTGTGATAATTCCAAACTTTAAGGTCCGAGGAGATTGATATTTAGGAATGTATTGGAAGTGTTATGTTTGCATCTGAAATCTAAACGATATCTACTTGCATATGAATTTTGAATGATTTCTAAATACTCAACGAAAGTTGAATGCCAGACTGAGGTATGATGAATATGAGATTTTGTCTTTGCATCATAAGTAATTGTTGTTCATGGCATATTCTGTGATTTGATGCATTACATTAAGTGCATGACCAGATAAAGGCGTTGTGACTAGAGTAGAGTAGCCAATCTGAAAGAGCTTTAAGCGTAGAATTCTGCACGTAGAGCTTTGTTCCGTGATTTTTCTATCTGATTGAACCTAATACGGGTCAATATCTATATCTATATCTAAAGGCATTCAGTCACAACAAATAATAACAAGAGTGGAGTCTCATAATCATCTACATTTGTACATGATTATGAACTATATGATTAAGAAAATACTTCTGAATTGTGATGATAGTGCGATATGACTCACTTGTGTACTTTTGATAAAATGATTAACTGAGATAGATGATGATGTTACCTAAAAAGATGAAATGATTTGCTGAAATGAAGACTTTTATGTATTTGGTTTATATATGTTATGTTTGAGGTGTTGAATGAGAGAGATCATCAATGATGGTTCACTCACTAAGTTCGCAAAACTCACCAAAATTACAATGTGACTTTTCAGGTACGAGACAGGAGACCTAGTTCCTAAGGTATTCTAGAAGATCAATTTGGATTAAGTTATGGCTCAAAGGTCTATCAGCTGGTATTTGAGGAGTTGTAGTTATGTTTAAGTAGTTTTCTTTACATGTAGATCTTTTGTATAAATAGAGATGTTGATGATAATGTAAATATTTGTTAAATGAAAGTACTGCTACTATGTAACTTTTGTTACTTCTGTTATTTTGTATGATGCCATATAAGTGATTATGATTGCTTTAACATGCCATTGTCATAGGATATGTACTTGAATGTCCTCTGGATGTTCGGGTCTATACTCTATGGTTGTAGGGTGTTACATCATTTTTTTCTTTCAAAAAAGATTATTAAAAATATTGGAAAGCATGTTTAGGAATTTTCTTTAGAGCCACTCAATGGGAGGTAAAGCATTAGCTAAGGTTAACGATTTGAAATCTGTCTTCCTAAGGATTAGAGGGGTCTGGGAATCAATGGCATAAAGGTAACAAACTCATCAAGAAGACAAATCATCTCTTTGGATTAAATGCATACATGGATATTTCCTTAAAGGAAGGAGCATATGGAGGATGCATAGAAGTTTATCTCATTTTTAGTTCCTTGGTCAATTTTTATTGCTTAGAGATAAAATTAAAGCTAATGTTTGTTGTAAAGCTGGGAATGGAGAGAATTCATCTATTTGGTATGAAAATTGGATAGGATATGGCTAACTAATCTATCAGATTGGGAGCGTTGATGCCAGAACAATAGGTAGTTTAAATGACAAAGTCTCTAAACTTATTGTAGACAATAATTGGTTCTTCTACGAGAGTTATTGAGAAAGAAACCGGCTTACTTAATCGATATTCACAAGATTGATAGTTTCTTCTAGAAAGGGAAGTCAATTGGCAACATGACTTGCAAGATAGCCAAAAAGCTTTTACATACACCTGGACCCCAAATCTCATAGTACAAAATTGTGTGGAATCAGTTATTAACTCCAAAACTCTCATTTTTTCTTTGGTTGATTGTGAAGAACAGATTAAGCACTATAGATATATTGAATTTTTTGCATTGGATAATAGGTGCTCTTTACGCTTAGAGTGTGGAGAAATTAAGTATCATTCTTTTTACGAATGCCAATATGTCTATAATGTCTAAAGAAAGGTAAAAAAAAATTCTTGCCAATGGAGTTGTAATGTGAACTCAATCTCTAATGCCATTCAATGATTGAAGAATCATCTGAGCTCTACAAAAGACAGCTTGCAAATTTATTTTCTTGCTATGGGTTTAAGCATTCAAGGATTATGATTTGAAAAGAACAGCAGGAAACTAATCAAGGAATTCTTTTTTTAAAATTTATTTTCATGTTATGGGTTTAAGCATTCAAGGGTTATGGTTTGAAAGGAACACTAGGAAACTTGTCAAGGAATTCTTTTTTTTTTCTAAGTTGTTGATGTCTGTATCTTGTTAATTTTCATGAGAGGTGAATTCTTTAAATTCCCCTACAGTGATTGGTTATATCTATAAAACTTTAGTAATTTCCATTAGATTCTTAATATATTCTTTTAACTTCTAAAAAATAGTTACAACTTAAAAATAGGTTTTGATCAAGGTTGAATATCTAGGAACTATAATCTCCTTGTTTTGATTCCTTTACTATTATTAATTCAATTTATGTTTTTGATCTTAGATTTCCTAAGTTATTGATTACTCTCTGAAGATCTAATTCATTAAACCTAATTGGATTTGCAATCTCTTGATTCACAAAACTATTCCTATTGTCTTCAATTAGATGTAAAGTTATATCATAGACAATCAACTTCTCAACCATGATCTCTCTTCGATTGATAATTAATTTCATAATTATAGGTCTATTAAACTTCCATTGTAAAATCTAACATTGATTACTTTTGAATCACTCTCTCAATTTTTTGTCAAGTTTATGTATGAACAATTATTACAAAAATCTAGAAATCTATTAAATTCAACAATAAATAAAGTCACAAAATAATTTCATAATAATTCCTAATATGATTTTATAACTCCATAGGCATGATAAACATCTTATAAATTAAATTACATGACAATAATAATGAAATAAACAAGGGAAAGGAATAAAAACCTTATTTGCTTCTTGATATAGAAAGTTAGAATTTTCATATGCTCTTTTTGATCTCACCACTTCTGATCCACTTTTTGATGTTGACTATTGCCCTTTTTTTAAATGTATTTTACATTATTATATAGTTTTTAGGGTTTTAGGGTTGTATTTATGGTTTTCACACTTGGTTCAGTTCCAAAAATAGCCCCAAACCCTAAAATTGCTCCTAGTGTTTTCCTCTCTGTTGTGATTATACTCTTAGAGGCACGATCGTGATTTATATTTAATCTTCTCTATCATGATCATGACAGAGGTTGTGCAACCCCAAGCATGGCTGTCACGATCGTGCACCTTTCATGTAGCTTTCATCTTCCTTATTCTTTAATTTCTTGATTTCCAACACTCACAAACACATCAGACACCTCATGAAACGTAAAATTAAGATTCAATTTTTTTACTGTAAACCAAACAAAAAATTAGAATATAAACAAACACTAATAATAACACAATTATAAGCTTATAAATATGATAATCATCTAATAAAAATACACTATCTGTACATATCAACATCCCCACATTTAAACACAAATAAAAATAATATCACATAAGCACACATTTATTCAACATGTAATAATAATATAATGGGCTCGAATCTTCTGGGACATATTTAACTACAAACATCGATCATTTAAATTGTGCCAACATACTAACCCATTCCTTTCATGTTTAAGTTCTTTGAATTGAATATACATATCAATCAAAATATTAACACCCTATTCATAAACCTATGACATTTGTAAACATAAATTTATAATTTGTGATTAATCAAAAAGGCAACTACACTAAGTTTCGTTTCATTAATTTTTTTTTATTTTCAAATATTAGTACATTTTATTTATTTAAACACCATTTTTTAATTTTCTTAACATTAACCTAGTCTTTTGACATAAAGGCAAATATTTTGTTGTAAATGTCCCCCAATTACTCAATTAGGCCACGTTTTTAGTTAACTTGGCTGGAATGTCATTCTAGCCTTTTGACGTGAAGACAAATATTTTATCATAAATGCCTCAGTTACTCAGCTATATCACATTCTCAATTGGCTGCAAGCCCTATTCTTTAACTCAATTTTTTCAAAAAAGGCCAGCATAATAGTTATTTATTTAACACACATTTTTTATTTAATTACTTAGCCTATTTCATTTCTTTTTAGGCGGTCATTCTCATGAAAGGTTACTAGTATTGTTAACACACCAATTTCCTAAAGTGAAGAATAGGTTTTGTAAGGCCTCAAATTATACCCTAGATGGAATATTACATGTTCAAGAAAGTAATAACTTGACCTGTAGATATCAACATGGGGTGATTTTAATTGTAGATTAAACTACATACATATGTTTACAATTTTCATGGCGGAATGGAATATTAGTTTTGTCTCTAAAGGTTTTTAAATTTGGCTTGAATTTGAGTTTTGGTTACTATCACTGCTTGAGAACAATCTATAGTATTTTGGGTATAAATCTAGGAATAATGAACCAAATTGTCTTAAATTTAGTTCATTAGAAACTTAATACATAGAGAAAATTTGTTTAGAAGAAAATATTTCCCAGAAACCTTAGTTTCTATGTCAGAATGGCCATATAAAATTGACCCGAAACTTGTCTTGAGAAAATATGGAAAAAAAATGCTAAAGTTAGTTTTGTGAAATTGTTGACATATATGAGGTTAGGGCTTTTAATAATGGTTTAATTAAAATTAATTGAGATTAAAAATGAACTTAGATGATGTTAGATTAATGAAGTAAAAGTTAATTGAGTTATGGTTTATTAATGGAAGTAATTATTTAAAGAATGTGAGGTTAATTAATAATGTGTCTAATGTTGAAGAGAATGATGTGTTCTTATGAATACCAATGTGTTTCAAAAGGTTTATGTTATATGAATTGAATATGATTGTTTACTAATTGGAACTTTGTGTCATGATATGAAATGTGTAAATACTTAATGCCTTTAATGGTACATTATTGCAAATGTTTATGCTTATAAGGTATGATTAGGTGGATGTGCATACATATATGTTCAATTTGATGAAAGTGGAATAAAGACATAACATCTTTTTCTTGTGATTGTGAAATCTGAAATGGATTGCTTTAAAACTATCAAGTCTTAGTTGTGGGTAAATAGGCATGACTAAATGAGTCTGCAGCTACTCGTGTGACACTAAGGTATCGACACTTCGGTGTCTCCTGATGTAAACACTTCAGTGTCTCCTGATGTAGACACTTCGGTGTCTTTTGATGTAGACACTTCGATGTTTGAGACTTAAGTCTCTCCTGATATTAACACTTAGGTGTCTCTTCATAAGGACACTTCGGTGTCAAGATATAAGTCTCTCATGTTTTGTGATACCAATAGGTATCTCTTATTTTGTTCCCGTTACCCATTTCTGTAAAAAGGATTAGCAGGCTAACTTGTTTTGTGTTATGATATATTCAATTATGATATAAGTTAAGTTCAGTTCCGATACAGCTAAATGTTGTTCTGATATAAAAAAGAATTATTTAGATGCTTTATGTAGGGACCCACTCCCGGACCCCGACTTCCATGCAGAATATCGTAATAGGTGAGCTTATTTCCAACACCTTGACCATTATCGATTTATCTTCTTTTCTCTGATACTACAACTGTTGCATACTTATAACACATATTCATCATCCATACTTGCCTTCAAAACTCTCTTTTTTAGTTCAGCTCTGCTCTTCGACTATCCATTTATCTATTTCAACTTGAATACTTCAAGGAACAGTGTTGGTGAGTCCACACTTTATATATATACATGCTTCAGGGCTGTTGGCATATATTTTGCTATAGTAATCCAATTCAGGGTTTCTTTAGACAGTTTGATAGAGGACTTCAAGAGCTACAACTTTCATGCGGACCTTGAAGGCCAATTGAAACTTCTGGGTGGTCAAAAAGAGGACAGAAGATAACCAAGAACAGTACCTTAGACGATAGCTTAAATAGAAACAAAGATGAAGTCTGTGAACTGTAACACAGAGGAAGTCTGTGAACAGTAACACAGATGATACTCTGTGAACAGTAACACAGACGATATTCTTCAACTCATATAACTTCTTAACTCCTTCTTATAATC
>JANIIA010468082.1:0-18133 GCA_027478495.1 Erythroxylum alaternifolium | reverse complement strand
TGAGATTTGGGAGTTTAATGAAATCAATTTGGTAATTGAATGTTTAAGGAGGGACATTGCATTAGAAGAAGTGAAATAGGGAAGATTATTACTGAAAGTGATGTTAGAGTGGATGTAGGAATCATTGGAGACGCTTAGAGGGAGCTTGGTATGTTTGGTTGTTTAGTCTAAATCATCTTAGTCGGGATCATCATAGTCGAGATCATCTTACTCTGAATTGTCTTAATTTGGATCATCTTAGCCAGGATCGTCTTAGTCTGGATCGTCTTAGACTGATTCGCCTGATCCATTTCAGACCTAATTACTTCATCTAATACAAATTTATCTTATTTTAAATACCAAAATTTCTCTTCAAGTCTTTAGAAAAGTTGTAGATCTCGAAGTCCTCTTTGAAACCATCCTAAAACAACCAAAATCTGATATCTCTAGTGAAAGTTATGCTAATTGTCCCAAGATAGGTATAATATGATTGAGGATAGAATTAGGTTTGACTTTTTTGGCCATAACTTCATCACCTGATCTTCAAATGAAGTGATTAATGAAATAATAGATTCCTAACATATTTCTCTACCTCTCCATAAAATTTTGGCATCCATTAGGGTTGATTATAAAAATATTGATGGAGAGAAAGTGAGGGAAACGACCGAAAGAGCATGAATTGATTGTTTTAACAAAAATATTTTGGTATTTTAATCATATCTTGACCTGTAGAGCTCTGAATGAGACGATTATTATTTCAAAATATACTAGAGACATGGAGCTACAATTGTTATGAAGAAGTTAATTTGTGATTCCACTATTAGAACTAGTTTTGGCCAGAGAGATCCCATGGAAATAACCTACAAGGTAATTCACACGCTCACGCTTTCATTACATTCAGATAGTTGGGCTCCAAAAAGGGTGTCTAGCATTCTAAGGATTGTTCAAGGCCTAGAACTAATTCAAGACACTATTAATAAGGTTAAATTAATTCGTAATATAATTAAAGTGGCTCAAGATAGATAGAACATTTATATGGATCAGCACCGGAGGGATATGGAGTACCAAATAGGAGATAAAGTGTTTCTAAGAGTATCATCTTGGCGAGGAGTGCTAAGATTCGGTAAAAAGGGTAAGTTAAGCCCTAGATACATTGGTCCATATGAGATTATTGAGAAAGTTGGACCATTGGCATACAAGTTAGCACTACCTACTTAAATGGCTCAGATTCACAATGTGTTCCAAGTTAGTATGCTCAGAAAATATTTATCTGGTCTGACACATATATTGCCAGCTCAAGAGATTGAAATTGTGAGCAATCTAAGTTATATAGAAGAACTGATTAAAATGGTGGGATATTAGAATAAGCAATTGAGAAATTGAGTGATTCCATTAGTGAAAAGCCTTTAGAAGAATCATTTAAGAGAAGAAGTCATGTGGGAAATTGAAGATAATATGAGAAATTAACACCCCCATCTGTTTAATCAATCAGGTAAGAATTTCGAGGATGAAATTTTTTTAAGGGGGAGAATTCTAATATCCGATTTCTAGAACATACTTAAGGTTAGAACCCTAGATTACTGGAAATGAGTAATAGCATTGAGAGCATTTCATACTAATGCATATCACTAGCATACATATATGAATCATAATTTGTACACATTACAAAGATAACATATGCATTCAATTGACATATTCCGGGGTATGAAAGATTTAAAAGGAAAATAATTTGAATTGTGCATTGTTACATCTTGAATTTTGGTTTGATTGGATTCCAATTAGTAATTTGGAATTAATTGTTATTAATTGGGAGAGTAATGAATTAATATGTACATTTGAACTAGGAAAACTGCCAAGTGGTAAGATAAATTGATACATGAAAAATTAGGTTGACTAAGCCTATAATTAAGTGACATTTGGCATAGTTAAATGAGTAACAAATGAATTAGTAATTAATTGAAAAATAGATCAATTATAGAGTGACAAGTGGATAATAATTGGGAGACAAATGGCAGCTAATGGAAGATATAAATGGCTTATATGCCAAATAACACGTCTAGGTAACATAGAGACATCTTGCACCTTGTTTAGCTAAGCTAAGGCAACAATATTTCTGCTATCTTTTTCCTTATTTCTCCACCAAAATTACTCTCAAGTTATATCTCTATATTTTGTGTTCATCCTTGTCAAATTGCTACATCAAACCATATTATTACCCTTCACAAAACAGCGAAAGAACCAGTTGATTGTTGTCCTTTATCTTCACCGGAAATCAACTTATTTTCACTCTGAGTTTGTGACGGCTAGTTTAATCTGAAGTGTTGAGCTGAAACTGAAATCTTAATAAGTAAGTAGCAATATGACCTTTATGGCATGTTTAATAGTATGAGAATGATGCTTGAATTGGAATGAAATGTACATAATGTTGATAATGAACTATACTGGAATATGTTGAATGAACTTGGAAGTTCTTTATGCTTGTTCTTGTGAATGAAAATCATAGAGTATAGGTTATTATATAGATGAATTCAATTAGAATTTGATGTATAAAGAAGGTCAATTTATGCTAAAGAAAGATGTTAATAAATTGTTCTTAAATTGGAAATGTATATGTATGTATATGAAGTGATTGTTAATGAAAAGAATGAGCAAAGTTTAATAAACCTTAGTGAGATCAAGAGGGAAGCTAGATGATCAAGTAATGAAGTAGGCTTCAAGGGCTTGTAATATGGAAAATTCACATGTTTAGTATGTGTCTAAGTTTGAAACATTCATGCAAAATTAGGGCAAATAATGTAGTGCACGATCGTGACCTGATTATTTGGGTTTTATCACGATCGTGGCATAGTTCCCATGATCGTGTCCTATTGCACTAGCTTCTGTAACGATCGTGGGAAGCTCCACCACGATCGTGGCTAGGGCTTTGAAGTGATAACTTTAATTTTGTGTAATTATTGAACTAATTAAGGATAAGCTACTTTACTATGGTATATATGGACTTGATTAAGGCTTGAAATAAATCTAGATTGTTTCTTGAATAAGTTGATTAAATGTTTGATAAGTTGAAGTTGTTTAATGATGTTGTACCTTAAGGAAAAGATTGTTTGATACCAATGTATCAAAGTTTAGACTTTAAGAGTGTTAAAGTATATGAATGGTATGAATGAATGAGAATTTGGAAATTATATGAATGAATATTGTTAGAAAAGGGTTAATGAATGAATGGTTTAAATGATCAAGACCTATGATTAAAGACACATACTTGGGAAAGTCATTGAGCATGCATTGAACATAATAGATATGCATATGTGTATGATTGAATACTAATATGATTAAGCAATTTAGTAATGTGTAAATGTTTGTATTGCATGGTTTAGATGCATAAGTCAAACGCCAACATCCAGACATTGCCAGTTCATCTAGGCAATAACTATCTGGAGCATACTGTGAGTTAGCCAAGATGTGATCTCAATATGTTTGATTTGTTTCTATTTCTGTTTCAATTATTAAACTGTTATTACTATGAGTGTGACAATTTCAGACATTGATTGGTCTGAGGAGTTTGATATTTGGGAATGTATTGGGAGTGTTTCTTAATTGAATGTGAATATGGAAAGTGTATTCTCAATAAAAAGTTGAATGCCAGACTTATGTTCGATGAATATAAAAAGTGATTGTGACTGAAATGAATGAAATCTATTAAAAGTGTGATATGTGAATTCATGCATTTCATTACATGATATGCATGATCAGATGAAGGGGTTGTGACTGGAGTGGCCAGTTTGAAAAGAGCTTAAAGCTCAGAAAATGCGTATAAAGAGCCATAGACTCAGTGATTAATAAGCCTAGTATCCACAATAAGTACGGGACTGAATGTGAAAATAGCTCGACATCCACAAGAGATACGAGACAGTGAATAGGCACTTGGTCACAGCAAAATAAAAACAAATGTGGAGTATCATAAGCATATGCATTTGCAATATATTTTCAAATGTACTATATGAATGATTGAGAACAAATGTTGAATTATGTCAATATGCCATATATATATACATTTGATAATATTATTGACTGAAAATGAGAATTGAATTATTCTGAAAAGATTACATGAAATGTGTGAAATTCATGATGTATTGTTAAGATGAGGTATACTGTGAATTTGGTTTGTATTTGTGATGTTGTGTTCTGATATGAGTGAGTACATCATCGATGGTTCACTCATTAAGTTTGCAAAACTCATCAAAATTGCAACGTTAGTTTTCAAGTACGAGAGAGACTTAGTTTCTAAGACATCTAGATGAAGTCTTATACTTGCATTAGTTAGTTTCTAAGACATCTAGAAGAAGTCTTGTACTTGCATTAAGCTCCTTAAGATTCTTATAAGCTTGTTGAGATTCTTATGAGCATCCTTACCTACAAGATCATAAAATTAGTTAAAATATAGATTAAGTCATTTTTAGGCTCAAAAGTAATATGTTCAAAAAAATTAGGAAAAGTAATGAATAAGGGTCTTTAAGTCAAGTTTAGTGCAACCAACTCTCTTAGAGTTCTCTGGTTTGCTATAGTTTTCTAGTTGACTCTCTAGGGCTAAAGTTAATATTAATTTAATCGCAAGTGCACAATATAGTTGTAGTTAGCACAGGCAAGCACGAGTCAATCCCATGAAGACAGTAATGACTAGTAGTTACAATTTTTATATTATCTACCATAAGAATAAATTTTTTTTAATTAAAAATAAACTAAGTAAACAACTAAATTAAGATTAAACAATTATAAACTGAAGACAAGTAAAATACGAAGAAAATTCAATATTAAGTAGTAGTGTCTAGGTGATGAATCCACCTAAGAATTTTTGAATTATTAACCTTTTATCATCAATAGTATTATTGATTATCACACGGACCTAAACACTAAAAACATTTAGTTACTAATAATGGAAAATGAAATCAAATATAAACATAAAGAAAAGCTAATTGAAAACAAAGGAATTATAATTCTAAATGTCCCTTTCTCTTCTATTGAATATTCTTGAAAGTTTGGACTTGATGTACCGATCTATATGATCTCTTGATGTATTCTTTTTGTTTTACATATCCCTTGGTCAAAATCGTCACCACACTAAGTGTCTTAGGTCTCAAAACTGCTACAAAACTTAACTGTTTTCAATTTGCCTCCATTTATGTCCTTTCATAGTAAAATTTTAAGTTTCTCAGATATATATGGTCATTTACACGAGTGCGTGAGAGATCATGTCTAATAAAAAACACTCGAATTCATGATTTCACACGGGCATAGAGACTTACATGGGCAACATACATAGCCATTTATCTCAAGATAGGATACACGATTATGATACTCCACACAACTAGAAAACAATTTCTTCAATCTTCATACATTTATAAAGACTTACACCGTCACTATACACGAGCATGTAAGTCCTTAGTTGCATCAAATCTTCATCCCATGTTATGATTTTATCCGAATTTTTCTTTTTTATGTTTATGAAGGCAATTATGACCTATAAATGCACTTGGAGCAAATTAAGTACCAAATATATAGCAAAAATATAAAATATCAAGCAAAAATACATAAAATATGGGTCTATAATTATAATGAAATATGCATTTATCAAATAACCTCACACTTAAGCTTTTGCTTGTCCTTAAGCAAATCATAATCTAATTATCAACTTTACAATATCCATCCTTTATTAATTTCAACTTGTTCATTTATACTCTATATCATTATATCATATTAATCAAATTAACATACAATTAGAATTAAGTTATCCTAAAACTAAATTCACAAGTCAATATCACTAGTATTCAAATTAATAATATTTTCAAAATAAAAAGCATTAATCTTTGTACCCTTACCAAGGTTTTAGTCAAGTCACTCAAGTGTTTAGGGTGAAAGGTATCAAAATCTCAAATTAATGCTTAGTAGAGCTCTTACCATAAGTTTACTGTATTATCACATCTCTACCACTTGTATGTAAACTGGAAACAAAAATTGAAAGGTCTTTATAAGGTTGTAATGGAGCTTAGGCAAGGAATGATTGGGATAATATAAAGATGATAAATTTTGAAGGAAATTTACTAAGAAAAACATTACACGAAGCTTGTTGATAAGCTATAGGTCCCTTCATTATAAATTCATTGGTACTACACATTTTTTCATCTTTTTCTATTCTAGAAATATTTTTTATTGATATTTTCGAATGTTCATCATGTACCACAATAAAGAAATGTTAAACCTTTCAAATTTTCAAATTTTAAGCATCAAGTAATGTAAATAACCTTCAGAGTTCAAAATAATTAAAAAAAGGCTTCAAAGAAAATTAGGATAAAGGTTAATAATATGGTTATAATCAATGAAAAAGGCTAAGGATCAATTTTGGTTATTCTTAAAGGATAAAATATGTTAAGGTAATTATCAAATAAATAGGTTTACATAAGTGTTGAATCTAAATGCTTTCATCACTTCAATGCTTTTAATTTAAAAATTTTTGATCTCAATATGTATAATAAAAGCAAGTTTTAGAATTGTTCATCTATGTATGATAACACACATGAAAGAATTAAAAGAGTTTTAAATTTTATGAATATTTTTGCTAAGGTTCAAAAACTCACGAAAAAGATGGTCATATGTGTGTAAATGATATGCAATTTCCATTCAAATTAACTATTTCAATTATTACTAATAATATGAATTACAAAGACAATTTTATTTTATCATCCTTTTACATACTAATTAAATCAAATAATTAATAATGAAATAAAGTATTTATGGACATATTTCAATTAATTCAGGATATCTGTTAATAAATTTAATAACTAAGACTATAATAAACTTGAAAACATCAATTCCCTTCCCCACAGTTAAAATTGTATGTTGTCCTTAATGTACAGAATATATCATAAGTGAGAAAGTGGAGTTTGGTACTTCCCTAAGTAATATACTTTTCTAATTTAGATTTTCATGATTTTTGGACTATCCATCCAAAATGATAAACTAACATCCTTGCAAAATATAAAGAAAAAGGGAAAAAAGAATAATAAAAAACAGAAATAATTAAGAAATGTGTAATAATATTAACATTAATATTTAGACAAAAAGAATGAAAAAAGAAGAATATACAATTAAAGATAAAAGAAAAGATAAAAAATTTAAGCATCTCCCACTTGAAGTGACTCAATCCTATTTGACAATGTGGAGTCCACCAGTTGATGATCTTCAGAAGGTTGAGGAGCTATTGAGGAAGTAACTTCGCCAAATGGTGGAGGTTGAAAATCAATGCCCTGATGACTTAACATTTGTAGCAATAACTCTCCATCCCTCCAATAGTGGTCTTGAGTTTTCTTATCAGTTCAACCGATGTCTCGAGTAGCCAAAAGTTGTGCCAGCAATCTTTCCAGCTAAGCTATCTTCAGTTGGTCTAGATGTGGTGTCCTTGCCCTAGTTGCTCTTGAACTATCATCCTCAAGTATTGTTTCTCCCGTCTCAAATAATGATGACTATGGTTATGGTGGTGTTGTGTCTAGTTTCCATTGCTTTTAATTGCCTTCATATCTTGATTTTGGTTACAAATTCTTATGAGTTAATCCAAATGTGAGATAAATTGAATGAAAATGGTGTGAATATTGCATGCATGTTGATTAGATTAATTTGTGAACTTTGTATGAAAAACTAAAGTTCACGTCACTTTGCATGAGAGAAAAAAAACATTATTGATGTCACCACCTACACTGTGGTGACTCTTTAGTCACCACCGTGCATAAAGTGGTGACTATGGTGACACTTTTGTCACCACCGTGCATAGGTGGTGACTAATTGTCACCATCGTCATGGTGGAAACTAATTCATGTCTTTAGTCACCATTGTGCAAGCTTATGCACGGGGGTGTCTAGCCCTAATGGGGGTGACAAACATAGTCACCCCTATTCAAATTCTCATTCACTCTATCTATTTTATTACGTGGCAGCTGTATGTTAAAAGGCATCAAAACCTAAACCTAGGCGAGGCTACAAATAAAAAGAAGAGGAGGGTGACGACATCTATTATTCACTTTTCAATCCACATCATAGACACACTCATTCGGTTGGGACAAAAGGAGAGATAGATAGGGAGGTAGAGAAATATAGCTTCAGCAAAGAGAAGAAAGAAGAGAAATAGAGGAGAAAGTGAGAAAAATAGCAGAGAAAGTGAACTTGAACTAGAGGCAGAAGGCAAGAACCAACGCCAGAGAGGTGGAGTTTAATTAGAGATCCACCGCTAGCTTCATCATTAGAGAGGCCATTCTTCTGTTTATTCCTTTTCATCTCTACTGTTGTGTTGCGAAACATTTCTGTTGAACTCATATGTTGAACTCTTTTATATTTTATTTGCTGAACTTATTTTCTTTTTTAAAGATTGATAGTCCAATCAATATTCACTGTTTTATTGCTTTAATACTTTTGTTATTGTTATACATAGGACTGAAGTGTATAGAGATAATGATTTGTGTTTATACTATAATGGACTGATCACTTTTCTGGAGGATTAATGTCGTTATTTTAGTCAAACATGCATGATTGAGGGATTGTGTTGTTGTCTTATGTTTACTATAGTTTCTTAATTAAATGGATGTAATAGCATGATTAAACTTTGCATCATTTTACTATTAAACAAAGTACCGAGGGGAGAAGTTTAATATGAAATTAGAAACTATAGACGCTTAGGTTAAGAATTAGAAATATATTAACTTAAGTGGTAATTAGTACTTGAGTTTCCATAATTAATTCAGATAATAACTTGTCAAATGTGAAAGATAGATTTAGTCTATTATTCGAGTTGATCTTAGGGCCAAACTATTAATTTCTGTAAGACAACTATCCAACCATTGCCACTCAAACATGCATAAGAGATTAAATTAGTAAAATTAATTCCCAATAGTTTTCCACTTTGATTTCTACTCGTTTTTACTTCCAGTCGACTTAGTTTACTTTTTAGTTTAATTGTGAGATTTTTTGAAGTCTTTTACTCAATAATTCAAGATAGAGTGTTTAGCATTCCATTGCTTTTATTTTTTTCAAATTTAATTTTAGTTAACCAATTTCACCTCCGTAGGAGACAACCCTAGGTAAGCACTACAACTATCTCGTATACTTTCAAGTAAGATAACCTCGGTCATTTTAAAACTTTTTGGACACAACAAAGTTTTTGCGCCGTTGTCAGGAAGGTGTTTACTATTTTGAACTTGAATTAATTTTGATTGTTTTTGTTTGCTAAAATGATTTTTATTGTTTCAATGATCATTTCGTCTATTTAAGCATACATTATTGTCTTGTTATTTCATTGAGTTGTTTTAGTAATTTTCTTATTAATTCACTGTTGTTTTTATTTGGTTTATGTGAAGAATAAGGTCTAAGGAAGGTGAACTTGCTCCCTTTGTTGACAACGTACATAGGATAAGAGGACCTGTAATAGATGTTGAAGACAATCTCAAGGGACCAAAACCATAAGATCAAGAGATGGGTGAAAGATAGTCAGTGATGAAGGAGTATGCTAGACCTATAATTGGTACTGCCAATTCGTGCATACGATTGGGGGAGGTAGCTACGAACTATGAATAAAAGAGTATCCACTACAACACGCTATCTATGGGGTTCCCAATAAAGACAATTTAAAATTCATTGTAGAATTATATACCACTCTACAGACAATCCTGTTGGATGGCTTAGATGAAGATCAACTCAAGATGAGGTGCTTCCCATACACATTGAAGGATCGGACCAAGGTATGGATGATGACCCTTCCACCCGGTTCATTGACTACGTGGGAAGAGGTGTACAATAAGTTCATGGGACAGTTCTATTCCCACCAGAAGACTTCTTAGTTGCAGAAAAAGATAGCTACCTTCACTCAGATGGAGGGAGAGTGTTAGGTGTAAATTGCATCATGTTTTAGGCCTTAGCTTGATATATGTTTAGCTATTAATTCAATCATTTACTATGTGTTTAGGTTAGAATTGTGTTAGTTTGTTAATTAATTTTGTTTTAAGTGTTTTATAGGTTAGAACAAGTCTTTGAGCTTAAATATTATGTTTTTGAGGTACCTTGATGTGTTTGCTAGTGTTTCAAGGTTAACATCGAAGAACAGAAAAGTTTCAGAGACATTCGGGCCTAAGCAACGGCCCATGATCGTGACACAACAAGTCACGATCATGATAGAAACACCAGAGTTAGCCACGATCGTGACAGAAGCCTAAACCATGGCTTACGATCATGGCCTACATGCCATGATTGAGACAGAAGGCTAGAATGTGGCCCACGATTGTGGCCTGCATGGCCATAGTCATGGCCTACGTCAGGCAGAAGCGCAGACACTAAAAAACGTTAAGTTTTAAGGGAATCCAGACCCTGGAAAAACTCTAGGGCTGCTTAGAACACAAAGGATATTTAAATAAAAGACAAAGAAACAGAAGGGAGCTTTTGTATTGTCCACCTCGAAGAAACCCTAGGGAGAATTTATCGAGAGATAAAAGAAGAGTAGAAGGAAAAGAGCAGAGGAGAAGAAGTTGACTCAACGTACTTTCTAGATCAGGAGTTTCCTGACGTCACTGCCTCCCATCATTCGTTCAAATTATATTTTCTATTTATGTTTAGTTTTATTATTTTATAGAATTGGATTGAATAGTTTTTAATATGATCTTGAATGATGAGGATGTTCTAAACTTACCTTTAGATTTTATCTTTGAATTGTTGAAATCTGATTGTTTATATGATTATTGAAATTGTTGTGGTTTAATTTTGCGAGTGCATAATTAGATAATAAACTGAGAGGCTGAATCAAATGAAAAATGATTAAATTAGGGTAACGGGTTAGGTGATTTAATAGAACAAGAATTAAATCAAATTAGTAAACTATGCAAAGAGAGATCTTATATAGGTTTTTCGATAGTTTATTATAGAACTTCAGAATTAATTAGAGTTTGGATAGGTTCTTAGTTGAGAGATTGCAACTTCTATAATCTGATTAGGGTTTATGATTTAGGGTTAATGATTATAACTCGATAGAGAGTAATAAACCCTAGGATCGTCTAAGACCAACAATTTGGTAATTCATAATTAGTTAGGTTAGCATTAAGGATAGGTAAAATTCCCTTTCTCTCAATTCATAATTTCCTTAGGTTGATTCTTGGGTGTGTGTTGCAACTACAGAATAATTAATATTTTTTTGTTCAATTCTTAATTTGATTGATTGAATTAAATTCTCGTTTTTAGTTGCATACATTTTGAATTTCTGTGATTTGTTTCTGGCCTTAGATTTTAGGAATAGATTATCCCTACTCGTGAGATTGACACCTTAGATACTGTGTTAACGAACTGTATGCTTATGGATTATCGAGGGTTATTTAATAAAACTTACACACACTAACATTTGAACAAATTTTTGGCACCGTTGTAGGGGAGGTAATTAGTTTAATTCTTTAATTTAAGGTGTCTCAGTTAGTTTTTATTTTATGTTCTTTCTTTCTTTCTATTTTTGAATCCCTGCTCTTGCATAAAACACAAGAGTCAGAAGAAGTTCGAGTCATGTAGCTCAAACCTTAGAATTAGATATTGGAATGATCAAGTAGGAAAGCTCAGCGTGAAGAAGAAGAAATCGTGAAAGCAATAATGGTTGAGAAATTTCAGCAAGATTTATATCCAGAGCGAACCAGCTTCAATGTAGTTAACTAAGGCGTTGCTTGGCTACCCGTACAAGTCACCTCTTAACTAGCCTTCCTAAACATGCTTCAATAAAATGTGTAATTCTATGGACTAACGAATGAAGATCCTAATGTACATATAGTGAATTTCCTAGAAATCTGTGATACCTTTCAGTATCATCAGATGTCAAAGGATACGGTAAGAATTAGTCTTTTCCCTTTTAACTTATGAGATAGAGCAAAGGACTGGTACCATTCTCTCAACCCAGCTAATGTCATAACTTGAGATCAACTAATTTGTGCCTTTTTAGATTAATATTTTTCCCTTACTAAGACCACGAAGATTATCAAAGAGATTACCAATTTCCAGCAAAGTGATAGGGAATCAATTTATGAAGCATGGGAAAGATACAAGGATTTGTAGTGGAAATGCCTACACTATAACTTACTCAAGGAATTCTTATTGTAAACATTCTATAATGGAGGAACCCTACATACGAGAGGCATGATTGATGCAGCTTCAGGAGGATCATTGATGAGAAAGACTGTAGATGAAGAAGAAGAGTTGATGAAGGAGATAGCGAGTAATAGCTGCCTATAAATGAACGAACGGAGTAGATAACACACTACTTTCTGAATTGTAGTTGTTGACCAAATGATGGAGATATAGGCAAAAATTGATAACTTAACTCGACAGCTCAATAACATGAAGGCTTCATCTTAGTGTTGGTAAAAGTCATATAACTAAAGTGTGAACTTCGTGGACAGATAGACCATGATATAGTGGACTGCTTTGTGATAAAGGATAGCGATCCGGAGCAAGTTAGTTATATTGGAGCTCAATATTGACGAAGGGGGAAAACAATCCCTATTCTAACATATACAACCCTGGATGTAAGAATCACACTAACTTCTCGTGGACGAACAATGTTGGAGGATAGTTCAGACCTCGAGTATAACTAGGCTTCCAACAAGATAAACCAAGCTCAATAGAATCGAAGTTGGATAGGGTTTTAGATAAAATTGGAGGTATGAAGGATGAACATAGGAGTCTTGAAAATAAGTTCGAGCAAGTCACTAAGAACCACGCCTTTTCAATACACAATCTGAAGGTTCAAGTAGGTCAATTAACAGAGGCAATTTTTACTCCAAATATAAGAATCCTTCTAAGCAATACCGAATCTAACCCAAAGGAAAGAATCATGGTCATTACTTAAACCTAAGAAAAGAAACTCAAACATATGACAGAAGATAGAGATAATGGAGAGGGATAAACAATTATGGAATTCTTTCAAAGTGAACTCATAATTAAACTAATCGAGGAACCTTGACCCTAATTTTCGTACCCTATTTTAGCTCAACAAAAGTCAATTTCAAGTAAGGCGACGAGGAATTCTAAGGAGGTTGAATTAAACAAGGTTGAGGACATAATAGAACAACTACAAATGAAGCTCACACTAAATGAATCAATGAAGAAGAAGGTTAAGGAGCGCATAGCAGAAGAAAACCTTAATATAGCGTAGAAGAAAGAGGACCCAGGGATTTTTACATTCCTTGCAGTATCAATAGAGTCAAAATAGTAAGGGCATTTGTAGATTTGGGAATGAGTACCAATAAGATGCCCTATACCTTTAGTCAAAAATTAGGGTTAGAAGAGTTGGAACCCATAAAGATGCTAGTGAAGACGGCATACAAAACAGTTCATCGATCGAAGGAAATTATTAAGGATGTGCAAGCACAGATTGATATTTTTACCTTCCGCACAAACTTCTTTGTATTGGATGTTAGAGAAGATGTGGAAACCATTATAGTCCTTGGACGTCCATTCTTAACTACTAACCACTCTATAATTAATGTTGATGGGGTGAACTGACTCTGAGGGTCGAAAAATATCAAATAAACTTTACTATGTCGAATAAAGATAATAGTTCTCCCTTACTTCTACTTAACATCAAAGAAACTAAACCTCAAGGACAATGGAAAGATATTGAGGATTTTGGGAATGTGTTTAGAAAGAAACGATCGAGGAGGAGAAAGCAAAGGAAGGGGAACCCAAGGCATGGTAGCTCATGTATGAATGGTAAGATCGATAACTATGCTATAATTACACTATTCATTTAAGCCACCTTGAGCACAAGAAGAGCATCAAGCTATTGATGTGAAACGAAGTGCAGCATGGGAGGCAACCCATGGATTGTTAATTCCATAATTATTTCCTTTGATTTTTAGATAGTTTGAATTTTGTAGTTACGTTGTTTTGTTTCGAAATAAAATCAAGAAGGCATAGGATTTCAAAATGAATTAGATAACCGAGGAAGTAAGCAAAAGAAAGGTGAAAGAGCTATAAAGAGTTAAGAAGTGATCTCGAGAAAGTGTAGAAGGACAATAGAAGAAAAATAAAAAATTAGTCGAAATATTGTAGCCTGTAGCAGGGTAAACTTATCCCACTCGATTTTTAGTTTGAATCTTTACCATTTTACCCTTCATTCACCTATATATTCATTTCCTATTTCAATTTTTCACTTACTTTCATTTTAACTTTATCTCTCTAAGTTTAAAACCTCCAAACACTCTTATTTCTCTCTAACCAAATTCCAAACTTTCACTTTATTCTAACTTTCACCTACTTGCAAGCCAGTATGCCATGTATTAAGCAGTCAGTAAGGGGCGATCAATCATCAGGACGAAATCAAGTCGCAAGATGAGGGCGAAGGAATAGGGTGGCAAATTTCAGAGCACCCTTCCCAATCTACACAGAGGAGGAAGGTATTTGTTTCCAATCTCTTAATGCTAAACAAATTGTAGTTTCGAAATATTTTAATTTTGATACGCTTGATAGGCTAGAACTGCAAAATAGGGTAAAGGACCTAGCAGAAAGAATTTAGTGGGCAAAGTTCATACACTTCCAATATCTTGTCTGCCAGAAGCTCACTCTAGAATTCTTCACTTCCCTTTATTACGAACCTAGTTACCCTAAAGAAATGTGGTTTATGTTATGGGGATGAAATCATAAGCTGAACATCAAAATGATGTGCAATGTTTTCGATTCTCAGAGTTTTCCATTATCGATCAATATGATGATTTTCTTGCTTCTTGCAATTAGAATGAGCTCACTAGTTTAGAGCGATTCGATGCTAAAAATAACCACAACAACATTATAAGAATCCATAAGCACTTTTCATTATGTAAATTCATGTGTCAAATGGTTTTTGATAAATAAAAAACAAACAAGTGCTCAATAAAGGAACGTTTCTGTTGTAATGCATGGATCATGGCATCCCAATGTGCACCTCCACACATGTGTTGAACGCTATTGTTGCAACTCTACGTAAGAGGAGTAACAATTTAGGTATGGGGTATTTGGATTTCACCATTACTGAGTATTATGGCGTGGACTGTAGTGGTTTAACTGTCCACCTCCTGGATTTTCTAAATCACCATCATTTGTGGCATGCTGAAATCCTTAAGTCCTATACATGGAACTTTGGAACATCAACTAAAAGATTCATATGAAGATTAGGGCTAGTTAGGCGAGTTCTAGGATAGCACCACCTCAGCAGGCAAAAGAGGACTCGACTAGTGAGGAGTGTGAAGAGGAAGAAGACACAGATAAACTGGCCTGGAAGAAAGTGCTCGATACAATCTCTACAAACACCAAGGTAATTATAGATACACTTATGGAGAATTCTAGAAGGATGAAGGAGATGGCCCAAACACAACAATGTCAAAGCTGGATATATGTTGTATCCATCATTACTTCAAGGCTCAAGGCTTCCAACTGCCACTTCTAACACCATCCTTGCCTCCATCACCGTAAGGCTTTGTTTCTAACCTTTTTCTTTTTAAATTTAGTTTGTATTTTATTTTTATTTTTACTTTAATTCTTGTTTCTTCTTTCCACACATGCTGTGTGCCTCTTTCTCACATTGAGAATAATGTGTTGTTCAAGTATAGGGAGGGTTATGTGTTTTGTTTTAAGCGTGAATTTTGCATATTGTATGATTGTTTATTTAGGTTGCATATTATAAATTGTGTGAATGTGTCAATGGCTTAGATGGATTGAAATTGATTAACTTTTGAACATAGTCTATTAAGTTGTGAAAAGTCATTAGCTTGTGAAATTAGTGAATTGGGTTCTTTGGCTAAATATCCAAGTTAATTAGGATCTAATGTTAGTTTGTCACAGTCTAAATTATCACATTCATTCATAATTTTAGGTCATTCTACTAAAGTATCCTTGCTAGT
This sequence comes from Erythroxylum alaternifolium, assembly GCA_027478495.1. Taxonomy (NCBI): domain Eukaryota; kingdom Viridiplantae; phylum Streptophyta; class Magnoliopsida; order Malpighiales; family Erythroxylaceae; genus Erythroxylum; species Erythroxylum alaternifolium. The sequence goes on along the minus strand of JANIIA010468082.1, from coordinate 2,217 downwards.
ATTTTTTCACAAAAGCGAATCGCTAAAGCAGCAAGGTAGGCTTTTAAAAAAATGTGTTTGTTAATAAATAACTATTCCGCTAGCCTTCGGGTTATGAATAGAGCTAGTAGCTAGTTGAGAATGTGATGTAGCGAAGTAATTGGATCGACAAGTATCATAAATATGTGCCTCTATGTCAAAAGGCTATAATGATGTTCTAACTAATCAGCTTAATAAAAATATGACTTAGTCGAGTAACCAAATTGACATTCATCTCCAATGTTTTCCTCTGAGTAAAAGACTAAGTCTGTGTCCACAAAAAAATAAAATAATAAAATAATAAAATGTTTTCTAATAAAACTGACCAAAATTGTAAATACCTTGACATTTCATGAAAACGCACTTAGGAGTAGTTACACAGTTTGAATGACCAAAGAATTATTAATATGAGTGTACAATTGAAAAGGGTGAGTAACTTGACATTTGGTTTTCGATTAATATGTATGTTTAGTCTAGAGCCCCTAGAAGTAGATTTTGCATATTAATGATTTGAAATAACTTAAATGATTATGTTTAAAGTTATATTTATTTTATGAAATTGAAGCCATTGTCTCATTACTACAGTGCATGCTTTGTGATATTTGTGTGTTTGTTTTCTTTAGGGCAAGCAAACATTTAACTGTGGGGATGTTTATAAGTGTAAATTGCATCATATTTTAGGGCTTAGTTTGATATGTATTTAGCTATTAATTCAATCATTTAGTATGTGTTTAGGTTAGAATTGTGTGTGTTTGTTAATTAATTGTGTTTTAAGTGTTTTATGGGTTAGTACAAGTCTTTAAGCTTAAATATTATGTTTTGAGGTACCTTGATGTGTTCGTTAGTATTTAAGAGTCAACATCAAAGAACGGAGAAGTTTCGGAGAGATTCAAACCAAAAAAATGATCCACATTTGTGGCATATAGAAGTACTAGAATTCACCTACAATTGTGGCAACTATCATGACATAATCCCAAGACATGGCCCATAATCGTGGCCTACATTAGGTAAATGCACAAACACTCAAAAACATAAAGTTTTAAGGGATTTTTCAGAACTTTCAGATCATGGAAAAACCCTAGGGTTGTTTATTACATAAAGGATATTTAAAGAATAAGACAAAGAGGCAGAAAGGAGCTTTTGGATCAGCCACCTTGATTAAACCCTAAGGAGAATTCATCGAGGGATCGAGGAAGAGAAGAAGGAAGAGAGAAGAGGAGAAGAAGTTGACTCAACGTACTTCCTAGATCAAGAGTTTCCCGACATCATTGCCTCTCATCATCCATTAAGATTGTATTTCCTATTTATGTTTAGTTTTATTATTATATAGAATTGGATTAAATACTTGATGATAGGATCTTGAATGATGAGGGTGTTATAAACTCACCTTCATATTTTTATCTTTGAATTAATAAAATCTGATTGTTTTTATGGTTATTGAATTTATTGTACCTTAATTTTGTGAGTACATAATTCAATAATAAACTGAGAGGGTGAATCGAATGAAAATGATTAAATTGGCTAACGAGAGTTAGGTGATTTAATAGAACAAGAATTAAATCAAATCGGTAAATTGTGTGAAGAGAGATCTTACATAGGTTGGTTGAATTAAATTTTCATTTTTAGTTTCATACATGTTGGATCTGTGTGATTTGTTTCTAGCCTTAGATTTTAGGATTAGATTATCCCTCCTCATGGGATCGACAGCTTAGGTACTACGCTAACAAACCATGCGCTTTTAGATTATCGAGGATTATTTATTAAAACTTACACACACCAACACCTGATTAGAGAGCTGTTCCATAAGGCATGGGAATGTTTCAAACTCCTGGTCATTCAGTGTCCACACCATCATTTTTCACTCCACATGTAGAACCAATTCTTTTATGATGGATTGACACAACAATATTAGTATACAGTGGACAATGCAACAGGATGAGCTATGGGAAAGAAGACAGCCGAAGAAATTTATGAGATCTTCGAAATGTTGGGGACTAATTCTCAACAAAAGAGAGAGAGGGGAAGAAGGACTAAAGTTCATAAAGTGAGATCGAATGAAGAACTGGCCATGTAGTTAGCTGAATTAGTGGGGCATGTAAAGACGCTGACTACAAGACTACCCCTGTAACATCCCGTTTCCAGAGAACGGGTCGGACCAAAGAAACGGGTCCAGGTGTGGTAAATTACCACATCTCATGC
>JANIIA010468002.1:0-18140 GCA_027478495.1 Erythroxylum alaternifolium | reverse complement strand
ATCTTTGGCTCAAACATCAGGAAGGTGGTGAATTGTTCATGGAGTCTATGTAATATTAATTAATTTTGTGTTTATAGTTTTATAAAATTTTGAAATAACATTGTTGTTAGCTAAAATTATTTCGAGACTTAAAATCATTGTCAATATTATTAACTTTGATTTTTATAAATATGATATTGATATTTAATACTGATTTCCATTTTTTACTATATTGTAATTATTTTTAATTATATTATAATTAGTATATATATATATATGGTAATTAATATATTGATATTGAATGTATAGATAATAGATAAATTTTCTCATATATTAGTTATCATATTATTCTATTTAATCATATTATTTATTTATTATATATAAGTTATATACTGTTATATAGAATTTGTATATTATATATAATTTCTAGTGTAATATATAGAAAAAGGGTTTGGTGACGAATTATGAAATCATTGCTAGAAATCATCGCTAGAGATTAACAATTGATGATGGTTTTGGAAAAGCATCACAAAAGGGTAGCCCTTTGCGACGAATTTGAAGAAGTGTCACTAAAGGTGTAACCTTTTACGACACTATATCCAAATCATTGCAAAAGTTTTTCCTCTTTTGAAGATGATTTTTAAAAATTGTCATAAAAATTTGACCTTTTTATGAAATTTTTTGTATTCATCACTAAAGGTGAAGCCAAAACTATGTCGTTTTATTACATTGAAAACCTAATTACCTAAAAACAGGACAAAAATTGTCATTTTTGTCCTATCTTCCACTTCATTGCTGCAATTAAATCTCTTCCATTTGAATGTCTGAGTTCCTAGCTTCGTCTTCCTTTCCGGTGCCCATATTCATCTTTGGTGCGTGTCTTCGTCTTCGTCACTAATTTTTTCCTACATGTTTTTCTCCAAATTAAAGTTTTTGTTTTCTAGGTAATTCATTTCCATAATACCTATACATAGTGTGTTGGATTTCATCTGTGTGAGTGCAAACCTTGCTAGTCTCTACAAGTGGGGGAGGTTTTCATTACTTTTTCAAAGCAGTGAAATGGAGGGAGAGCCTATGCTCTTTAGAACCCTATAGTTAACATTCGTATACTATTTTTTTCAATTTTTTGTTTTTTCCTTTTCAAATTTAAAAGCAATGAAGTCGTTGTTTTTCTTCTTTTTAAAATTTCTTGACAATGACAATTAAGAAATGTCGCAATGATTATATCACTTGAGGGTATGTGGATATGCTGCTAATGAAAGGAATCATGTCTGAAATTAATTAGTTTTTTATTTTTCATTTAGTTTTCATCAAGTTGTCTTAGTTAATATATCACAAAATTATCATTGCTAGAATGTTGGAACAAATTTTTTAGGAAATGGGATATTTGTATGCATGAACAATTATCCAAGATCTCCATAGTCATTTCCTCAGTGTTTCTTCTTATTTACAACATTTCTATTTTTTTATAAGTTTAGGTTTAAGATTTTCTCTCTTACTAATGTTTTTGGTCAAAAATAATGTATTATACTTATACCCATGTTCAAAATTGATGCATGGATTGATCACAACTACAAAGAAAAGTAGTGAACTTTATCTTGATTGATAAGCATCTTTGTATTAGATTTGATGTAGAAGACTTAAAAAAGTTATATGGTATATGTTGTATAATTTGGTAGTATATTTATGTAAGTTGTGACTTAGTTTGAAATATACAATGTATAAAAGAACTGATTATATGTGTATTAAAAACTTTCTTTTCTTATGTGAATAGGTTATAAACTCAACTTCAACTAGTTATATTGACTTATTGATATCCATTAATAATCTTAGAAGTGTGACAGATGTAAAAAGAACATTCAAATAAGAAGTCTTTTATGTCAGACCACTAAGTAATCAATGACATGTGCTTTTTATTAATCTTTAAAGTTGAGTGCAAACTTATAATGTGTTTGTGTAGGGGGTTTTTGGCTGGCTAAAAAATCAAGTTCCGATGATCTTTGCTTATTCTATGAATATTTTGTTAATTGCATATAACTTCATATAATTTTTCATTTCCTTATTTAACTGTACATTCTGCTTCTATTTTGATTATATTTATGAACTATTTTTGTTTATATTATCTTTTTAAAAATAAAACCGTTAACATAAATTCATCACAAAATATCGACATGGTAGATAGTTTTTTATGGAGGAAATAAGCTTTGAATGGAGGTATTTGTCAGAATTCTCCTTGCTGAAGAACAAATTAATGCACAACAAATTTGCTAACTTAAGTCTAATCACTGCCGGACTTCAATAGTCGATCTTCTTCTTCAATGTTTATAGTATCATTAGAATTAGATCTCTTTCATTATTATGTGTATCTCATTTTTTGTAAAGAAGCTATTAGATGAACGTGTGATTGTATATACAATGTGTTGTGTAAGGCTTGCTTTTATCTTCAAGAGAATGTAGATGAAAATGAAGGCGATGGAAATGTCCTGATGAAACAATTGTCGATAAAACTATGTTGTTCGTTGTGACGAAGATGGAGTCATTCGATCAAGTATACATGTGTTTAAATTTAGGTTCCTTATACCGTTTGATTTAGCTTTTTTAGTTTTTAGTATTTAATTTATCAAAGGATTGTAAAGAAATTAAGGTGATTGTTCTATATTTTTTGCTCCTTTGGTAAAACATATGGTACGTGCAGTTCATCTAATTCACTATTCCATACTGCATCTGAGAAATTGATTAATGTATCTTCTACTAGTTTAGTTAAAGTCAAGAAGTTGATAGAAAAGGTTATCAATAAATCAAAAGTTAGGGGGAGATCTTTGTCTGTTTCAATTGATACCTTCGAACATGCAAGAAGCCTTCTTCAGAATCTAAACATAAAGAATTTATTTACTTTATCTACTGAGTCTTATGCTACTTAGAATCCAAAAAAATAATTATATCTTTTTCTCTTCAATGGAATAGGCTTGAAAATCATTTTATTTTTCTCTTTATTTATTATTTTGCATGTAAGAATTGTTAAAGTTCTAATTAAAATCTTGCATTACTTACCATATATCATTATATTATATTATTTACCATATAGCATTATTTATTTTCTGCAAGAATCATATATCATGACATTACAAACTTCATTTTAAAACTATTTAAAAATTTTGTAACACCATATAAAATTGTCAAATCATATAATTTAAAAGAGAAAAATAAAAAAGAATGAATCTATGTAATACTAATTAATTTTGAGTTCATAGTTTCATAAATTATTGAAATGATTTGACATTTTGTTCACCAAATTTATTCTTAGACTTAGAATCATTGTCAATAATATTAAATTTGATTTTTATTAATATGGCGTTCATTTGAAAAATGTTCAAGTCAAAGTTAGTGAATTCATAATTATAGAAAAGAGAGTCAGTTTGTTACTTAAGCATCGTTGTCAAAGGTCATGCATTTCGTAATGATTATTAAAATCGTTGCCAAAGGCTTACCCTTTGGCAACCATATTACTAAATAGTCACGAAAGAATAAGTCTTTTACGATGATCTTGAAAAAGCGTCGCCAAAGCCTTACCATTTGGAGACGATATTACTTAATTACTACCAAAGGCTTGCCATTTAGTGATGATTTTCGAAAACAACACCAAATGCTCAACCTTTGGTGTAGATTTCAAAAATTATCACCAATTGCTTACTTTTAGCTACGATTTCAAAGTCTTCGCCAAAAAAAATCACAAAATGGTTACCTTGTTGTAGTGTTACTCTTATACAAATCAATAGTCTGTGTGTGTTTAGGGATTTGAAAAGGAGATTTAAAAGTCAGTTTTGTACTTTTAAATTTCCAAAATTCATAAGCAAGATATGAGGATGTTATAATCTCATTATAGAGAATTTTTAAATATGGGTTTCTAAAATCTGACCTTTGATATTACAGATGATTTAGGTTAGGATTTGTAACTTTAATATAAAATTTTAAAAAAATTATCAAATCCAATTTGCTTGTACAATTAAGTTTCGAATTTAATCTGAATTTAAGACTTAGAATTTGCAATAATTGTAATTTCAGTTTCATAATTTAATAAAAATAACAATCAAACAATTTTAATTAAAATATATAATTAAGAGATGACTCTAATACAACTATTGTAAAATTAGGGTGCAGTAGAAAAAATAAAAAATTATTAATTTTATAAAAGCCAAGATTACTTAGATTCTATAACATGATTCATGGATGAATACATTAAAACATGAATTGTAAATTCATAGCTGATTGTGTAATTTAATACTTTTTTGATATTTTCCTCAAACCTTTTCTAAAATTGGTTCATTGCAATTAATATAGTCATACACGTGTTTCATCTCTAACAATATTCACATAAATACGTCGAGAAAACTCTATAAATAATGTAGAGAGGGTAGGCAAGAAATGTTAGCTTCTTAAGAGTTTGAACCTCTTTACACTAATGTTTAAATCTTTTATTATTATTTTTTATATTCATTCATTTATGTGGGTCATTTGGAAACAACCTCTCTACTAGTTAGGGGTAAGGTTGCGTACTACTGGACCTCCCCAGACCCTACGTCTCAGCGGTATTTCTACTGATGGTATTGTTATTGTTGTTGTTGTTGTTGTTGTTGTTGTTGTTGTTGTTTAAATCTTTTAATAATTTAATTAAATATAATTCTAATTTTAATTAATTCTAATTAAATGCCAATTAAATTCTAATAAGATTCAATATCTCTTGTTGATCTTTATTTATTAAACAACTCATATTTAATCCTTAAGTTTTTCAAACTTTACAATCACATCAGCTTGATTAAAATACATTTTTCTATCTCTAATTGTTCTATGTGTATGACTTATATGTTCATAAATATGTTAGCAATGAAAAAAAATTATAACCCTAAATCATATTTATAATTATATGATTTAAAATTATTCTCTAAATAAGTAATCTATATTCATAGATCAAGATTAACATCTATCAATGTGTAGACTACTTAACTATTAGGAATATTGAAGTAGTTTGAACTAACTTTTCTTTGCATAAGTTTTTAGATATTTCAATACTTTCATCATATAATTTTCCTATTATACATAAAATATGAAATTAATATATACTGTATTTAAGTCTAATCATATTAGTTCCCCACCATTAGTAATTAATTCTTTTATTGATATTTGAAAACTATTTATAAAGTGTCATTTCACATTAGCCAAGAATTTTTCAAATTAATACTAATTAAGAATAAGAAAACATTCTCCTTAATTACCTTAGGGTGATGAATCATATATTAATCATTCAAGTATCTTCATTTAGTCTAAGATATAACTAATGACCACTGATTGAGCTACTCTTGACTAAAATAGGTCATAAATAATACAAAACATAGTAATCCTTATGTGAGGTACTTCAGAGATTTTAAGCTAAATGATTACTTACACAATCATCATAATAAGAACTTTTGTAAATATACAAATAATGTTTTCAATAAAATTTTCATATTGGATCAGTTTCGTATTTTTCTTTTCTAATAAGCACTCACACATTTGTTTAAGAAGCTCCATATTTTAATTTATGAGATCGAGTACTTTATTTATAAAGAAGAAAGATAATATGTACTAATCTTTTTACACCCTCAATAGAACAAAAACTATACATAATTTAGGGATAGTACATAAATGTAATATGAATATTATGATTATGACCTCATCATAATTTCACACTAATGCAAAAAGTGCTTTAGGCAATATACAAAAGTGTAGCTATAAGTACAATTATCATTGCCTTTTTATTAAGGCAACATAATTTATATTATTACAAAAAGTGGCAATGTAATAAGTATAAGGACACATAATTTTTTGATTAGGCAACAAAATAAAAAGAATTGCTTTAAGTTTTGACTAAGGCTACATATTAGTTTCAAACTATAACAACAATATTAAATAGATATTGCAACACTTAACGTAAAAGCAACAAAGTGAATTTTTTTAGGCAACAATTTATTCTTTCGTTACTAATAATTTTTTGATTAGGCAACAAAACAAAAGAAATTGCTTTAAGTTTTGACTAAGGCTATACATTAGTTTCAAACAATAACAACAATATTAAATAGATATTTTTAACACTTAATGTAAAAGTAACAAAATAATTTTTTTAGGCAACAATTTATTCTTTCATTACTAATAATATCTTAACGTAAAAGCAAACTCTTGTCATTATGTAGGCAACATCCATATATATATATTAAAAGCAATATATAAATATTAAGGTACGTCTTAATTACGTGAGTACTATCAAATGTAAATTATCAAAAAATTGTATTTATATATCACATATAGTCAGTAATGACTTGCAAATTCAACCTTTAATAAAGTCAAAATATAAAAGCAAAAAATGACTAGCTAAAATATTCACCTACATTATCATCCTGCATTTCATATGGAATATAAGTGAATTAATCTAAATACTAAACAAAAGAATTATATATGAGCAGTTTTTGTTTACCCCTAATCATCACCATCCTATAAAAAAAGAAGAAGAAAGAAACAAGAAGTAAATTAGAATTGTAAAACTAATACACTCACAGACAACTTGATATATCTAAAAAATGAAATGCTAACTACATTATTGTGACCTCAATTTAATTAAGATAAATAATATAGTCCAAAAACTAACAACACAATGTTTCAATTCTTTTTATGAACAAATTCAAAAAGTATGAACATAATTAAGTAAATTGATTTTGGTCAATGCTTGGCTTTAGAAGTTTAAGGAGATGTTAATCTATTTTTACTATCGAAAAATACATTAATTGTTGCTGGAAAAATATGTCATTATGCACATTGTAAGTTTATGAAATCAATTGTTGATACTTTCCCAAGAATAAAGACAGTAATATTCTATGAGAAGCAATATGGCTATGTTACAATAACTGGCTTGAGGTTAGCCCTCTTATGCATAACTCTAAATTCCTTCACTTAAGGAATCGATTGCCTCTTCATTTTAAAGTATCTTCACTAATCTACAATGGAGATTGGGTGGGTAATTTCAAAGGATTTAACTCCTTAGTTGCTCATCTTCCTTAATTGAATGATGTAAGATCTTCAGATACTATCATTTGGTCTCTCAATCTAAATGGTACATACATTAATAAGTCCTACCATAAGTTATTTTCTCCCTGCTCTATTCAAGTCCCGTGGTATACTCTATTATAGAGCAATACTATGATTCCTAAAGCCTCTTTCATCACCTGGATTACAATCAAGAATAGACTCAGGACTCAAAGGAAATGGCATGAAAATGAAGAAGATACTTGCATTCTATGTGAAATGGAAGTGAAAGACAGAGATCATCTTTTCTTTCTTTGCAGATACTCCAAGGTAATTTGGAGCAGGATTTTAGACTAGCAATAGATATGAGTGGGAGCCAACTGTGGAATGAATTATTCGAAATCCAAATCTGGGACAACCAATGCAGTTATTTATAATACAGCTTTTACCACCATTATTTACACCATCTAAAAGATGAGAAACAAGCGAAGATTTATAGAGGTGAAAGTAGAAAAATATCAACTTACTAATCGACTTATTAACTAAATCCAAGCTTCAATATATGCTAAAAACATACAAAATACTCTTTCAACCAAAATGAAGAGGAGATGGGAACTATAGCTTAGCCATATTGTACTTTATGTTTATCCATATGTAATGTTTTAGCCCTCCTAAGTTTTTCATTTTTTGTAAATTAAGTTAAGGCTATAAGCCTTGAACTCGTGGGCTGTTCCTATTCGACGCTAGTTCGGAATAACCTTAAAACGCCTCTCTTCCTTTTGGACAACCTGTACCCCTCGACTGTTTCCCCAAAAAATTTGTCACTCACGACCTCGCTCACGCAACGTCTATCTCTTGTCTCTAGATCTGTGGCCTATGTTGCTCTTCACGTCGGCGTCTCTTTTCTCTCATCTTTGGTCTGCTCTCATCACTCTTACGCTCGTCTCTGGATTAGTGGGAACGCTTCTCTCATCACTCTTTGCTAGTTGTAGCTCTCTAATACGAAAAGGTAGGTGTTCATTATGACTTTTTCATTTACTTTCAGCTCCTCATTCTCAGTGCTAATCTGTTTGTTGTTCGCTTGCATGTTCTTTTTTTCTTTTAAGAAGTTAATATCTTGATTTCTTATCCTTTTTGAGTTATTGAGGCTGTGTATTGGAGAGTCTTGAAAGCTTACTCCGTTGATTATGTTATTGCTGTTGAATTTGGCTTGTAGACGTTATGGGTTCCTAATCTATGCTAAAGAATTTTTGAAACAAAATACTAATTGAGATTTTAATTATTAATATCTGCAATTAATAAACTTCTGTGATTGGTGGTCTCTTTCCTTTTCTCTCTGTTTTTTTGTTGTGAGGGAGCTAGGTTTTAAGTTGTGCCTCATATTGTTTGCAGAGATTATTCTACCACTGAACCTCCCAGTAAGGAAGGGGCTTCCACGATGAAAGGCATTCTGAAGGTTTTCTTTGTTTTTTTGTTTTTGAAAGGCCGAAGGTTTTCTTTGTTGGGGAGGGCATATCTGTGTTTTGAGTTTGTCCTTGTTGATGTTTTAAAAGGAAAAAAAATTCCTAGATATAGAGGGTTGTTATCTCTTTGCCAAGTATGGAAAGAACATGATTGTTTTGGTGGACTCACTCGCCGAACCACATAAAATTCTTGTATTATCTTCTCTCTGTTGTGTGTGTGTGTGCTATTTCTTGATTATTTTGCTGACAGGTTATGAGAATAGTGTTTCCATCGAAGAGAAGTTACATGACATTGGGTTGCATATTATTAAAAGAAAGCGTGTCAAAACATGTGAAACCTATCAGATATGCACTTGAATCTTAACTTTATTATGCTGATATACCAAGATTATGGTAATTAAACCTACTTTACCATGATTATATGCATGAACTAAAGTAATCATCTTCTCTGTGGAATATATGATACTGGTGGATTACTAAAGTAAGCATCTTCTTTGTGGAATATATGATACTGGTGGATTTAATCCGACTGGTTAAAATCAAGGGTATACATGGAACTAATTGGTTATACCATCTTCATGCTTCAAGGAAACTTGGAACTTGTAGAGAATTGCTGCACATGATTGACCTTCATTATGAATTCATACATTTTCGTACATGGCAAAATTTTAGTGATAATTTCATCTTTTTCTCTGTTCAATTCCAACCATTGCTTCTTTCTGCGAATGCTTTTATGATAATCAAATTGTTTATGCATACAATCATTAATTAGAAGGTTCTGAGCATATTCAACCAACTTATCAATGTCATTAATTTTTTTTACAATATGCCTACCATTTGTAGATCGGACGAAAGTGAGAACTTGAAACCAGAAAATGTAAGGCATTTCCTAATTTGACAAGAGGACAATATTATATATAGCCTCCTTGAAAGATCCCAATATTATTATAATTCTGATACATATGACTCGATGCTTTCACCATGGATGGTTTCCATGGATCTTTGACACTTATACTTGGATAAAATCCAAGGTTATGGCAATTTAATTTTTATTCTTTTAAAAATTCATTATCTTCCTAAACTAATTACTGTATTGAGTTATTCTATTATTAAAAATCCATTTAGTCTTGACAAGGAAAAATAGAAAACATCTTTTTCTAATTTATTAACAACTTATGTTGGAATTAATTTTATTCTATTCATAATATTGTATGGATTCTATTCATATTAATGTATGGACATGATATTATTCTATTCATAATGTTGTATCCATCATTGCTTTACCAAATGAGTAGTCTACACTAGCTTATCTTTTCAAAGTTGTATCATTATGCAATTAGGAGACAAGTCCAGAAATTGGATATTGGAAGGTAACGAGGACTTATTTAAGTAGTGCAAATTTTCAAGCTTTTGGGCTAGGAAAATTTGCATAATTGGGCCCTAGGAATGTTTAACATCCATATTTACAAATAACATTCAATGGTCTAATTTTAAGAAGGATTTGTGATGTACGATAACAGAATGGAAAATTGAGTTTTTATAATCTATTCTTTTTAACTCTGGAAATATTATCTTCTTTTTTCTCTCTTATTCTACTTTGTCTTAAACTATTTTGAATTTTTTCATGGTTGTTCTCTTACATTATACATTGTTTAAAAAACATATGTAAATACATTAGATTTTGTTTTGTAGTCATGACTCATTTTAGTTTGAGTTTACGTAGAAATGCAGAAAGAACAAAAAGGATTATGGTTGTCTTGACTATATGGTTGCAGTTGTGTAATGTGAGTGAGGAGGTTTCTTGCCGCACATTGAAACAAATGTTAAAGTAGGCTTATTTTGTCTAATTATTTCAAGTAGGGCTAAAATTTAATTTTTGTTCAACTAACTTTTTAGGAATTTGAAGCCCTATGTTTTATTTATTTTCAATATCATTACATTATTATTTTTTATTACAATTGCGACTATACAATGAATGCTAACATGAGTCGGGCCATGAAAAATTAACCACTGCAAAATATTAGAAAGTCATATGATAAGTAGAAATTAATAATAATAAAGAATTTAATACTAATTTTAATATTAATAATATTAAAATTAGTATTAAAGAGAAGAAAATTAGTAATAATAATAATAAGAAGAAGAAAATAAATAATAATAACAGTAATAATATTAATATTAAGAAGAAGAAGAAGGAAATTAATAATAATGAGGAATTTAATAATAATAATAATAATATTAATAATAATAGTAGTAGTAGTAATAATAATAATTATTATTATTATAATAATAAGGATATTTTGGTCTTTTTGTTAGTTATTTCTTTGTCATTCCTAGTTTATATTTTCAAATAAAATACTGGCATAGAATTACTTATCTTTTCTATTTTTTGAACCAAATAAAGTAATATTTATTATATTCCTTATCTTTTCTATTCCTAAGAATAACTATTCTATTCTTTGTCTATTTCATTCTTTGAACTAAACAGGCAGTCATTGTTACGTAAATATATAGCTTTGTCTACTATTAATACAAATTCAATTTAAAAGACAATACATGAACAGAAAAACTACAAACAATCAAGTTACCTCAAAGTTTCTAATAAAGTTGTATGTTTCCTAACTCTTGTTAAATCATTTTATCACTTTTTTGAAGTTCCTGAGCTTTTTGGTAGGATTTTCCAAGAATCATATATGAATCACTCAGCTTCTCTTTGTCACAAAGTTTACTTGCTATTCTCTTATTTCTCTTTACAAATTTGTGATGCTAATAAATTACACAAACAATGAAAAACAAGATTATATTGATAGCTTATTCTAGTCACTCCTGAGCTGAATGAATTACACTTGTGTACAGAATTTATTTAAAGGTATAGCTTATATTTGGTTTTCACTATGTTTCTAAAAAAATACAAACAAGAAGTTAGTATGTAACTAATTTAGATTCTATGAATCAAGTTAGATCATCAAGTCAACATTTTCTTCAAACTGTAACAAAAAATACAAAAGGAAAACATAGACCCAAAGAGGATGTTGGAGCAACAAAGTACAAGAAACCACATACCAAAGAGGAACTTGAAGGAAATTCGAAATTCGGTAAACACTGGCTAAATATCCTTTTTATGGTGTCATCATTGTTCACAGACATATTTGCCTCAATATATTGCTTCCAAAATTTTTCCTAGAAGGCGAGGAAAAAAGCTTCAGATGATATACTTGGAGAAATTGAAGAGTTATACCTATAATGTCAAATTTGGCAATCATACAAAATAAAACATAAGAAGATCTAGTCTTGTCTAGTTGTCCTTCCTATTTCTCATATGTAACATGTTACTGGCTAAAACTTCAGTAAACTAGGCTGTTTACTAACAGAAGACAAAAAGATATTATTCTTCAGTCTCCACATTATATAATCAACTGAAATATTTTTAACCTTTCCCACCGTTCACTAACTTTTTGACACGGATCTAGCCTAACTTATGTATTTTTCATTAAATGTAGTTAAAATACCATACAACCTACTCATAAGGTTTTCAAAGAAAAGAACATATATTTAAAAGTTATTTTAATCTTCAAGTCATTATTGGAAATTTTATATTTATATTTCATTCCATCCGACACAGATATACGACCAATCAAAAACAGTGTCAAAATTGCAACTTCATATCAAATTATTAGAAAATTATGCGACAACTGAAGTAACGAGCAAATCTTAAAGCAAATTTAACAGCTACAACCTCATGATATCTCCTACACATGCCTAAGCTTAACCACGGCATGAACCATTGTTTGAAACTAGTAACCATGATCATGACAAGAGATATGGAGGCAATTCAAAAAGAAAGAAATTAAAACCCAGTTGGTCAAACCATTAGACAATAAGTGCATCATCCAAGCTTTGCCTGTCTAAGATCATAATTAGAGAGTTATTAATTAAATCAGATCACAGTGTATCTTAATGCAATACAACTCAATAATTTTAAACCAAATGAACAGCGAACTTAACAATCTTAACTGAGTATTGTAAAATTAAACCCAGTTAAGAATGCGAGGACATTAAACAAAACATGAGCACTCTTACAGCATTGCAACTTCACACTTCTCTCTTCAAAATATATCAATCCTCCTATATTTTAAGGTCCCTTAAAAATGAACTTAACTCTCTGGCTCGATAGCAGCCCACTTCTTTATCCATCTGTGCTGTTAATGGATTCCACTGGAAACAATCTTGCAAGTTTCCAACTACGTATAAAGAGAAGATTCCGAGTTACTCGCCCAAAACTAAGTTTAAAAGTTCATTACTCAGCTAAAACGAGTGGGCCAAATGGGTTTCTTGAGTTAGTCTATCTCGGTCTATTCATCTTGGTACAGACCAGTTTTTTCTGAAACTAGAGGATGTAGTGAAAAGGGAAATCGGGGTTGATTTGGGACGGATTAATGTGAAGGTGGGTGAGTTGGTGGAGCGAGTTAAAAGTGAGAACAAGATGGGTGAGAATGAGTTAATGAGTTATGGCGATTGTGGTTCTAGATTTTGGTTAGTGAGCTTTGATGCGAGATCATAGTGAATGGAGGAAGTCGATGATCAAAACCAAAATCTCTATACAAGAACCCTAAATCCCTCACTTCACCGAATTAGAATGAGCTTGAAGAGATGGTCTTAGCTTGTTATTGTCTCTAAAATATTATATAGGATAAATATTATTTCAAATATTAATATTTTTGACAAAAAATATTATAGTTTAGATTGGTTCTGGCCTAGGGATCTGGTGTGATTCGAATTAACCAAAATTTGAGTCAAGTTCAGATTTTTAAACAGAAAAATTTTAGATTTTAAATCACACTTGAGCTTGAGTTACCTAACAAAAAACTCAAATTTTCATATAGAATGATGTCTTTTTTGAATAAAATAACATCATTTAAGTAATAAATAAAGTTCAAACCTGATTTGAAAGAGATTCAGGGCGAGCGGTTTGGCGGAGACAGGCGTCAAGCTCAGGTTTGCGAGAGTTAGTAATCTGTGTAATACAAATACCCAATGACGCCAAAAATCACATCGCACACAATATCGAAGGCAAAGAAGAAGGGTTATAGTCTTCTTTACTATCCAGCTCCATGTCTTGCTATTCTCCCACAATATCGACTCATGCATTTTAATTTTACTAAATATCAGTTAGTGGGTAATTTAATTTTTCTAAACATATTCTAAATACTCATTAGTAAGTAAAAACGTTTTATATTTTAAATATACATTAGTAAAATAGCTACATAAATAAATATATAACATTAGTAAATACTCTTTAGTAAATAGGTGATCAAACTATAGCACAATTCTAGATGTTGCATATATAAAAATTTATTGTAACACTTTTTTAATTTTTTTGCCTTTTCTTATATATAGCAACACATTATTATTGTCATTGCCCTTTAATAATAGTAAAGGTGACACTTTAAAAATTATTGCGTTATATTAATTTTTAGCCACACCTTTTTAAATTATTACAAACATGTTACCTAATGCTCTTTTTGTCGTAGTGTCATTTGTAATATACATGTATTTGATGAACTTTATGTTGGTTTATGCCCTACAGCCAATCACTTTGGTTGTAATTTAGTGACAAATTATTTAAAGACATTATTTATC
Source organism: Erythroxylum alaternifolium (assembly GCA_027478495.1). NCBI lineage: Eukaryota > Viridiplantae > Streptophyta > Magnoliopsida > Malpighiales > Erythroxylaceae > Erythroxylum > Erythroxylum alaternifolium. The sequence continues at coordinate 4,008 of JANIIA010468002.1, read as the reverse complement.
TTGTACATGTTTAGATGTATATGATAAAGTCCATGGAATAATTATACATTGCAAATGAAATTATAATGAGATTATAATTATGAGATTCATATTGCATTTATGTATTATTCCTAAATATTCCTAGTCATTGTTCTATTAAGATTGGACAATAATAGAATGTAAAAAGGTTAGAATATGTTTTTTTTTCTTATGAAGGAAGTAGTCAATTTCATAGGCTAAAGTATAGAGACAAACGTGTGGGTACTTATTAGAGAACATTACACTGTAGGCATATACCCCTCCATCATCATCAAAGGCAGCACAAACTTGGCCCTCAACTCTGTAACTCATAAAAATACTTCTAATCACCATTAAGGGGAACCCTACCCACACTTTGCAATCCTACATCCATGGTAATTGAGCATAAAACTTAAGGATGACCTTGATTGTTGACAACCTTAGTATATGACATCTTAGCTGACTCACTTTCAATTAGATTCATGATGTCAACCTTGGATACTGATATGCATAATCCTAACCTATAGATTCACAAAAGCAAGTGCACTCAATGAATCATAGTTTTTTGCTAGTGAATATCGAATATTGATCTTATACAGAATACAAGTATTAGTAGTTATCTCTTTTTTATTATTTAATAAACAAAATAAGGTGATGTTTTAATTAAAATGATAAAAGTAAACTAAAGTTCAACTCAACCAATAATTAATAAGGCAAATCATACAAAGATTAACCAATTCAAATAAGCAATACCTATGTAATGAATCTCTTTAAGAGTTCTCAAGCTATTTACACTTTATCATGTAATTAACTAAAGATCATTGGCTAGTTGAAATTCTTATTTTTATGCTAATGTCTTTCTCAATATTAAAAATACTTAATCCTAGGTTGATTAACTAAAATGTCTTTCTAATTAAAACTCCTAAGATTGCCTCAATTAATTAGTGAATTTCACAGTTATGTTTGACCTTAATCTGAAAGATTTAAGTCTACCTATCTCTACTTTTTATGTAACTCCCTTCAATTATGCTAAATCTATTCGTACAAAGAATTTCTCAAACTTAAACGCATGAAATCATACATGAACCAATATCTCAAAAATATCAAATTAAAGATATAATCAAAACACGTAATTGAATCCAATGAATCAAAAATCAAATTAAATTAAATATAGATTCAAATCACAAAATCCACCCCAAGGATAATCCCACTTAGGCATTAAACAAATTTATTTCATGAAAATATAAAACGTAATTAAGGATTCAAAAGAAGAATTAAAAATAAGAGAATTCATGATATATCACCTTTTCTCTAATAAAATCCACTAAAAATTCAATAGAAATATTCTCTCTATTTGGATTTTCTAAGTTAATCTTCTTAACACTTTAAGTTTCAAAATTATGTTAAAAACTTAAACTCCTATAATTGCCTTCATATTTGCCTTTTATAATTCAAAAATTAGGGTTTTTACATTGGCCTCAATCATCCAAACGACTATGCCTAGTGATTATATCCCTCAATCTCATTTCAATACTCAATAGTCATGTAGAAATATGATTCCAATAACTGATACGGTCTATGGACATGGATGTGTCCATCATGACATGGGTGTGTCTAACCTCAACATGGGCAAAACATCGTCATTCAACTTGCTCATAGTTATACGGACTTACATAGTCACCTCACACGACTATGACCAACATATGCATGTACAACATTAGCATAGGTGTGTCCTTCAAAAACAACTTCAATTCTTCAATATTTTTGCCTCAATTCTACTTTATTTTTGCTCCTTTTAATCCATGAAGGCAATTAAGACCTAAAAATATAATAGAAACGAATTAAGTGCCAAAAACAATAAAAAATATTAAATAAAAAAATAAAATGCACTAAACATGAGACTAAAATTATAGTTTATTAAACATTTATTAACTACCTATGATGATATACACATCCCTATTAATAATGCACATTGTTATAGGAAACTTTTGGATTTATATGGTGCATTTGACATTATAAAATATAAATCTTTCTCTTCCACCCTAATTGATATAATATGATAATGATTTTTGAATTATAACTAATTGCGAGAGTCATATCACACTTCGCCATCAATAGATGTAGGCCTTAAGACTTACCATACTTGATATCAATAATCTAAGGGGTTTAAGAAAGTCTGAATGATTTTCTATAATACTTTAGTTTTGAAACTACCAAAAATCCTATTCTCAATGTAGAGGTGGTTATAGCAACCTTCAAAAATAGACCTAAGTTTTGCCATTTGTAGTGGAACTTAATATAGAAAATGCAACCTTGAAGTATTGTACAAATGAGGGTGTAGAAAGACGTACTCAAGTTACACAAGCTTCAACGCATGGGAGCTATGAAAAGGTGCTTGTATAGATTATAAAGGGTTCATATGAAGTGTCAAAAGTTGTTGGAGATTCACTGAATGATAATGGAGGAACATTAACAATTTTCAGATAAGTAACTGTTATAACAACTTAATTTTCGGGTGGATGCCTGCATATCAATCTATCTTAGAAGTCAAATTTAAACCTGTTAAATACAGAACCAGAAGGATCGACCAATGACTCCTTCCAACTAGCATGAGAGTATAACGTGTTAGTTTATGCCCTTGCAGTCAATCAGTTAAATGCAATTTAACGTATGACATTATTTTAATTAATGAAAAGACATTCTTTATCTTTGTGTATTAAGTTGATTACATTTGATGCTTTAATACTAAAGGTAAAATCCCTAGAATAATTATTGTATAATGGAAATTATAATGAGATCATAATTGTGAGATTCTATTTACATTTACGTATTATTCCTAAATATTCCTAATTGCAGTTTCATCAAGACGGGATATTGTTGAAACTGTAAATCTAGCACACATTATGTTTCTTTCTTATGAATAAAGTAATTGATCTCATAAATTAAAGTATGGAGATGCTTAAAATAATGTGTGGGTGATTATTAGAGAATAAGTCACTAAATTGTCCCGACTATGAGAATCCCAAATGGAATATTACTTATGCATCTTTGAATTTCCACATAATGATGGTTGTATAATTGATCATTAGACTTGAGATTATCAAGGTATCTCATATAGGAATTATTATGTTTTGATGCTACTTATGAACCGTCCTTGGATAATTTATTCGGTAGTACTTGGATGCAGTATGAACTATATGAAGATATTTGAGTAAGTCAATAAATAATTCATCACTCTAAAGTAATTTAAAAGAATATTCTATTGTTCTTAATTAGTAGTGATTTGGAGAATTGACATTTGAAAAAGACATTTTCAAATTTCAATTATAAATCAATTACTAACTAACAAGAACGAACATGATTGGACCTAAAGAGTAGATATTATATTCATCCTCTATCCAATTAGAATATTGGATCACGAATATATTGGTTTATGCCCTACAAGCAGTTGCTTTGGTTATAGTTTAGTGACAAATTATTTAAAGGCATTTCTTATCTTATACATGTTTAGATGTATATGATAAAGTCCATGGAATAATTGTACATTGTAAATGAAATTATAATAAGATTATAATTACGAGATTCATATTTCATTTATATATTATTCTTAAATGTTTTTAGTCATTGTTCTATTAAGATTGGACAATAATAGAATCTAAAAAGGTTAGCATACGTTTTGTTTTTCCTTATGAAGGAAGTAGTCAATCTCATAGGCTAAAGTATAGAGATATTTAAACAAACATGTGGGTGCTTGTTAGAGAACAAGTTCGCTGAACAGACTCAACATGAGAAATCTATTTAGAACATTACTTGTATGTCTATGAAATTCTCATTATGATGATTGTATAAGTGATCATTTGACTTGAGATCACCAAAGTTATCTTATATAGAGATTGCTACGTTTTAATAATATCTATGATCTATTTAATCATGATCGTTTAATCGGTAGTCATTGGATGTAGCATGAACTATATGGAGGTAGTTGAGTGATCAAGATAGGATTCATCACCC
>JANIIA010467901.1:0-18158 GCA_027478495.1 Erythroxylum alaternifolium | reverse complement strand
TTAAACGTGCTGGGGCCAGAGCAGTACCAGGATGGGTGACCTCCTGGGAAGTCCTGCGGAAAAACAAAACCGTGAGACCGCGAGGCCCGAGAGGCCGAGGCTCAAAGCGGACAATATCTGCAAGCGGGTGGTCTGGGCTGTTACAACAATCAACTGACCTAAGATTAGAAAGAGCTAGTAGAGAGTCGTCTGTGTCTCAACCTAAGGGAATGCCTCCAAAAATTCCTGAGAGAAAGGAAAGGAGGTATGATAAACTGCAAAAGCAGGGGGTTGTGGACTTCTATGGAAGTACAGACCCTACCGAGGCTAAGGAATCGCTAAAGAGAACAGAGAGAGTCTTTGATCAAATAGACTATGAGTCAGACAAGAGGTTCAACTATGTTATGTCTTTACTGCAAGGCTCAGCTTATCAATGGTTGAAAATGATTCTAGACAGTACCATCAGACCTCGTAGCTAAGTTGGGAAGACTTTTTGAGGGTCTTCAAGAAAAATTACATGGCCAAGATCTACATGGATAGAAAGATGAAGGAATTTTTGGATCTAAAGTAAGGCAGTTTATCCGTAGCAGAGTATGAGGTTAAGTTCAATGAGCTGATGGGATATGTTACTACCTTGATTCGTACTAAGGAAGACAAGTGCAGAAGATTTGAAAATGGACTGAACATGGAGATCTGGAGGTTAGCTCTTTCTAACTTGCATAGTTTTATAAAACTACGAACTACCTCAATCTGCATTGAGCAATTGTTAAAGGATAGTAAGGTAGAACACGGATCAAAGTCTAAATAGAAGAGGCCTAGTGAATCTTAGGGTAGTTCTGGTAGAAGGTTTAAAAAGAGTTAGAGCCGAGCTTTCAGACCACCGACTGGATCAAGAGAGCTGGGGTTCAGACAAAGAGGTAGTTTTGTTCAATTTGGTAATAGCAGAGGTGTAGTATTGAGTCAGTTACTAACTTGCGAGCATTGTGGGAAGAAGCACAGTGGTGGATGTTGAAGGTTAACAGGAGCCTACCTTCGGTGCGACACATTTGATCATCAGATTATGGATTGTTCTATTATGTTTGGAACATAGTTTGGTAAGAGAGGAAGTGAGGCAACAGAAACTATAGTTCAGCTGAGCCAAGCCTGTGGGTTTGGATAGAGAGGTCATGGCAGAGGTAGAATGTGTTCTAGAAGTGCTACTAGTAGGATTGAGGTGTGGAGTAATCAGCTATAGTCTCAGGCTCAAGTCTATGCTATGATGAGATAAGAGGCTCAAAAGTCTTCAGATGTCGTTGCAGTTGTATTATTCATATTTACATTTTAGGCTTATACATTGTTATATCCCTAATCTACGCTTTCTTTTATTGTACCACATATGGAATGTAGGTTGCATTGTGATAGAGAGTAATTGAGATGTGGATTAGAGGTGAGTACAATAATAGGTAGTACCACTGTGATAGGGGAAGTCTGCAAGAGATGTTTGATCCAAATTGATCAGGTAGAGTTAGAGGCAGACTTGATTGTTTTACCACTAAGGGAAATAGATGTTATCTTAGGCATGGATTGGCTCACTACTCATAGGACCATCATGCATTGTTAAACTAAGGAGGTAATATTTGAATCTCCTAATCAGTTGAGAGTAGTGCTCAGAAGTATTAGCCAAGAATTGCCAGCCAGGTTGGTTTAATTTGTGAGTACCCTGAGGTTAATGCAAGGAGGATATGAGTCATATTTCTCCCATGTCTTTGATAACCGAACTGAGCAAGATATATAGGACATTCCTATGGTTAGGGAATTCCTAGATATATTTCCGTAAAGTTACTTGGCTTACCTCCAGACCCGAAAATAGAATTCATATTTGATCTAGTTCCAGGTGCTGCTCTTATATCTACCCCTCATATACAATGGTACTAGTGGAATTGAAGGAGCTGAAGACTCATTAATAGAAGTTGCTTGATAAGGGATTTATTAGACCCAGTGTTTCACCATGGGGAGCTCTAGTCTTATTTGTAAAAAAAAGGATGGAACATTAAGACTATGTATCGATTATAGGTAATTGAATAGGATCACAATGAAGAAAAAGTATTGTTGCCTACAATCGATGATTTATTTAATCAGTTTCAGGGAGCTTAGGTGTTCATTAAGTTAGATTTGAGATTTGAATACTACCAGCTGAAAATAGCAGAGGTTGATGTACCAAAAAGTGCTTTCAGGAGCACATATGGACATTTTGAGTTTTTAGTAATGCCATTTGGGTTGACTAATGCACCAACTACATTTATGGAATTGAAGAATAAGGTATTTCAGCCTTATCTGGATCACTTTGTGGTAGTGTTTATTGATTACATTTTGGTGTATTCAAAGAGCAAAGAAGAGCATGCTGAGCACTTGAGAGTAATATTACAGATGATGAGGGATAAACAACTATATGTTAAATTCAGTAAATGTGAGTTTTGGCTGGATCAAGTAGTGTTTCTAGGTTATATAGTAAGTGGGCAAAGAATTCAAGTGGATTCAAAAAAGATAGAGGCAGTAATGAAATGAGAGGTTCCGAAGAATGTATATGAAATTTGGAGTTTCTTAAGATTGGCTGGATATTATCGGATGTTTATCGAGGGGTTTTCTTTGATCTTAGCTCCTCTGACAAAACTTCTGAGGAAGAATGCGGTCTTCAGATGGAATGATGAGTGTCAGAGAAGTTTTGAGGAACTGAAACATTAGTTGACTATAGCACCAGCGTTGACTATTTAATCGAGAATTAGTGTTTATGTAGTATACAGAGATGCTTTGTATCAAGGATTAGGATGTATACTGATGCAGTATGACAAGGTGATAGCCTATGCATTGAGACAATTAAGGTCTCACAAGATAAACTAGTCGGTACGTGATTTAAAGCTTACAGCAGTAGTCTTTGCTCTAAACATATGGAGACATTACTTATATAAAAAGATCCAAATATACACTGATCATAAGAGCTTAAGGTATCTGCTAGAAGGAGTTGAACATGAGATAGAGAAGATGGATTAAGCTATTAAAGGATTATAGCTGTACGATTGAATATCATCTGGGAAAAGCTAATATAGTGGCAGACGCATTAAATAGGAAGTCGAATAGTAGTGTAGCTCAAATTTAGTTATCGAGATTACCGAGCTTAATTTAATTAAGAGCTTTGAATGTGGTGTTAAATTTAGAACAAAATGAAGCATTGATAGGTACCTTAAAATTGAGAACAATGTTGCATGAGAGAATTAGAAAAGCTCAGAGTAAAGATCCTGAAATGGTGAAACTGATCGAGAAAATTAAGATGAATCCAGATTTTGAATTTGAATTAAGAGATGAAACATTGTGGTTAAAATAGAGGTTATATGTGCCTAATGTGGATGAATTGAGAAATGAAATCCTAGAGGAGGCTCATGTAGCAGCTTATACTATGCATCCTGGTACTACCAAGATGTATAATACACTTAAGCAACATTTTTAGTGGCCATGGATGAAGAAGCAAGTAGCTGACTATGTAGCCAAATGTTTAACTTGCCAGTAGATTAAGGCTAAGCATCAAGCTCCAGTTGGGAAGTTACAATCATTACCTATTCCAGAGTGGAAATGGGAACAAATCATAATGGATTTCATTATAGGATTGCCTAAAACTCGAGGCAAAATGATACTATCTAGTTTGTAGTGGACCGATTGATTAAGTCGGCCCATTTCTTGCCAGTGAGAGAGAATAACTCACTAGACTAGTTAGCATGGAGGTATGTGAATAAGGTAGTGAGACTATATGTGGTTTCGATGTCTATAGTATTGGACAAGAAATCCAGATTTACTTCGATATTTTGGAAGAGTCTATAGTCGGCTTTAGATACGAAGTTAAATTTCAGTACTACATTTAATCTTTAGACAGATGGGCATAGTAAAAAGACAATCAAGACTATTGAGGATATACTTAGAGCATGTGTAATAAAGTTTCAAGGAGCTTAGGATCAGTACATATCTTTGATTGAATTTGCTTACAACAACCACTACCACAGCAGTATTGGAATGGCATCTTATGAGGCATTGTATGGTAGAAAATTTCGATCACCTTTATATTGGGATGAAGAAGGTTTGAGAATGATAGAAGGCCTTGAATTGATACAAGATACTGTGGATAAGGTGAAACTGATCTGAAGCTGAATAAAAGCAGTACATAATAGACAGAAGAGTTATGTAGATCAACATAGAAAGGATATGGAATATAGTGTAGGAGACAAATTATTTATAAGAGTCTCGCCTTGACGAGGAGTGTTAAGATTTAGCAAGAAGGACAAATTGAGCCTTAAGTATATTGGTCCTTATGAGATTCTAAAGAGGGTAGGATCTTTGGCAGATTACCCTTATCAAGTGAAATGTTCAGATACATAATGTATTTCATATGAGCATGCTTAGGAGGTATAAATCTAACCCAATGCATGTATTACCAGCTCAAGTGATTGAAGTTACTAGTAATCTGAGTTATGTTGAGGAGCCGATCAAGATAGTGGGATATCAGACAAAATAGTTGAGGAATCGGGTAATTCCATTAGTGAAAGTCCTATGGAAAAATCACTTGAGTGAGGAAGCAACTTGAGAAACATGGAGCATATGAGAAAGTAATATCCCCACCTATTTTATCAATCAGGTAAGAATTTTGAGGACCAAACTTCTTAAAGAGGGGAAAATTGTAAAATCCTATTATCTCACGATTAGGGTTAAAACCCTAAGATATTATATATGAGAGTGTATTAAGAATTTGGAAGTGCATTTGATGCATCATATGGCATATACATACACGTGAATAATGTTGCCGCTCATTAAAATAATTTGCATGCATTGTAGCACCCTACTATCATAAATTACATATTGGGATACCCTGAGGACATTCCAGTATATAATCTATAATAATGGCGTATTAACTATCTAATCTTCACTTTATGACAAGGCAACATATCCAACTTAATCATGGCATCAACTATGTATGTAAAAGTCACGAAACACAATATTTAAAAACCTCAACTTAGCATTTTATTCGTTCAAAAAAGTTTACACTGAGTCATCAAAAACCAATATTTACAATCGATATACACCAGTTCAATATGGCATATATTAACTACTTAAAAAAAACTATAACTCGTTGATTTCCAGTTGACAGACCTTTGAGCCAAGTCTAATCCAAAATGTTCTTCTAGAAGATTTTAGAAATCTAAGTCTCTTGTCTCGTACCTGAAAAATCACGTTGGAATTTTGGATGAGTTTTGAAAACTCAATAAGCGAACCATCATTAATGATCTCGCTCTAGGAACAAAACACAAATATCATATATCCAAAAATCATAATAAGACATAAAGAATGTCATACATATTACTACATTCTTTCAAAACTTGTACACCTTAATCAGACATATTATCATGGCATATCACTTTCACATCACAACTTTAGAAAGATTTCACAACCATATATTTCATAATCATAAATGTTCAATTGCAGATGCATATACATATGAGACTCTAGATATGTTATTATTTGTTGTGGTCGTGTGCCTTCTAAATACAGAAACAGATATTGGCTTATTAGGCTCATTCAGAATAGAAATCACGGAGTAGAGCTCTACGTGTAGAATATTGGGCTTATAGCTCTTTCAAACTGGCTACTCTGAACACAACGCCGTTATCTGAACATAAATTTTATGAAATGCGTTAAATAATAGAATATGCCATGAATAACATTCACTTATGATGCACAGATAGAATCTCATATTCATTGGACCTTAGTCTGGCATTCAACTTTCGTTGAGCATTCATAATTCAGTGGCAAACATATATCATTCAAATATCAGATGCAAATACAAAACTTCCAATACATTCCCGACTATTAACTCCTTGGACTATTAAAGTTCAGAATTCATATTCAGATCACAACAGTTCAATAATTGAAAGTTAAACAGAATAAATCAAACAATCCTAGGAATATTGTCTCTTTAGCTTAATGCCTTGAAGTCTCAGTAATATCTGGATGTTGTCGCTCAATGTGCTCCTCTAAAATATATCATACATACAAATATCATAATTTGGCACAATTATTAATTTATTTATGCACATTCATGTATACTAAATACATACAATGCATATTCATGACAATTATGAGTTTATCATTATTCTTGTCACAATAATCATTCATATATCAATACTCAATTTAACAATCCAGGCTTGTCTAAAAACATACTTTTGTGTCTACTTTTTATGATTATTATCATCAGTAAAGTAAAGTAACTGGGCAACACTTAATTCTAGAAAATTGTTCTCCCACATCTTAAGTATCTAATGACACCAAAATCATACAATTTGATTTAGTATTCTATGAGTTATGCTTACAATACCACAGACTATGTACATTTGAACTTTTGGCATATACATGATCATACCCTCGAAGGTGTACAACTCATATCTCTCAATTACCATATCCAAAAATTATATTCGTTATACCAATCAACAGATAAGTGAATAGACTACAACTTTTGTGAAGACACATTTTTCTAATTCGGCTTCTATCAATATAGTTTATTCAAGATCAACAGGACATGATTTCTATCTCGGGTAGTACTACAGCCTCAGTAAAGACTCAGATTCAAGCTAGATTTTGAAAAGCTTAAAGATATAATTAGAATTCAACATCTACAACAACTTTGTATACATATGACTCTACGTTAATCTGAATTAAGAATAAACTCATTTGAAAATCTACAGATGAATATATACTCAAAATACCGAAGCATATTCAATGAAAATATTCCAGTTCACCTCCTCATTTTCATCTTAAATTCATTAAACAAATCTTTCCCGAATGACTTCAAATGAATCTAAATTTTCATATAAAGGAAGAAAAATGTGTTAGGAATCTATTGGTTTAAGTTTCAAGTCATTTGGAGGTTGTATGAAAAAATTATAGCCAAAAGACTCAGAGCTGTTTAGTAAAAGTACTCTAGTTCATATGCAGATTTCAAAAAAAAAAACAAAATCATACACGCAAACCATCACCTTTTTCTTCCTTTCCTCTTTTGTCCGAAATTCACATACATTTTAACACCAAGTTCACTCCAATTTTCTAGATTACTTCACCATAAACACAACATCATTCCATACTCATTCAGAAACCACTTTGTTTTCATGAAACCATCAAAATCTATCAACTTATTAAACCTCTTCATCTTCATAATATTATTCATGAAACCTATCAAATTTTCAGATTTTTCTTAAGCAAATTTTGGGTCAGATTGTATGACCATTTTAATCTAGATAATGAGGTATTTAGGAAACATATTCTACTAATAAAATGTTCCTTAATGTCATAAGTGTCTAATAATATCAATTCCATGCATTTTGGTTCAGTATCATCCAAGATATAATGAAAATTCCACAGACTGTTTTCATACTTTGGCATAACACAATTCTCAACTTCAACTAAATTTTCAAGACTCTTAAGAACATATTTCCAATTCCATTCCTTCATAAACAATGTATCTCTATGTCTCTAGTTTACTCTAAATCAAATTTCATCAAATTTGGATATTCAGATCAAGTTATGCCTAAATACAGATATATGTTCAGTAAAATACTGCATATATCATACCCTAATGACTATAATCATTCATCTTGTTATTCATATCACTGAATCTGCTTCCTCTTTCACCACCCATACATGCATCAACACCATTCATAGATGCATCAATCCATAAGCATGAAAATATACACCATTCACACATGAATTCATTAACAAACCTAAAACCTTAATAGAAATTATTTACACTATCATAAAACTTACCTGACTTAAGCTTCTCTCTCTCTTCAGCAAAATTTCAAGAATAGGGAGAGTAAGTAAGAGATTTTGATAGATGGAAAGTCACAAGGATTGAGCAACAATCAAAAACCTCAATGAATGAAGACTATTTTCGGTACTGGATGAGCCAAAACACAAATAAATGCAGAAATTAGGTGTTTAGGTGATAAGCCATAAGGAGAGTGTTTTGTGAAGATGATTTTCGAAGAACCCAAGGAGAGGCTGCAGAAACATTTTTCCTAATGCCTAGGTGTCCTTTTTAAGGCTTGACACATGTCTCCAATGCATGTCTTCCACTTGAACACTAGATAAGCTACCATTTGTCTCTTAGTTATAAGTCCATGTGTCACTCCATAATTTATCCATTTATCAACTAATAATTTGTCTCTTATTTCAAAAATTTTTTCCTAGTCTAAAATACCTCAAAATTTTGATAAATCTCCACAATAAATTTAGAAATAATAACTATTATCACCAAATAAATTTTTAACACAATTAATCCATAATTCGTACTTTAATCGCATTTATAAATCAATTATACTCGAAAAATGTCAATGAATACATGTACAATTATTTCATGAATGACAACATTATTCACGTGCATGTGTATGCCATATAATGCATTAAATGCATTTCTAAATTCTCAATAAACTCTTATAAATAAAGCATCCTAGGGTTCTAACCCTAATAATGGGAAAATGGGATGTTACAATTCTCCCCACCTTAAGAAATTTCATCCTCGAAATTCTTACCTAATTCATGAAACAGTTGGGGGTAGTGCTTTCTCATATGCTCTTCTGTTTCCTAACTCGATTCTTCACTTAAATGATTCCTCCAAAGTACTTTCACCATTGGGATCACTCTATTTCTCAATTGTTTATTCTGATAGCCAATTATCTTAACAAGTTCTTCAACATAATTCAGATGACTAGAAACTTCAATTTCCTGAGTCTGTGTCACATAAGTTGGATCCGACCGATATCTCCTAATCATACTCACATGGAACACATTATGTATCTGTGCCATTTTAGAAGGTAAGGCTAACTTATAAGCTAGTGGCCCAATTCTTTCAATTATCTCATACAGGCCAATGTACCTCGGGCTTAACATACCCTTCTTAACAAACCTCAACACACCTTGCCATGGTGATACTCTTAAAAATACTTTATCTCCTACCTGATATTCCATATCTTACCTATACCGATCCACATAACTCTTCTGTTAGTCTTGTGCCATTTTAATTCTACTTGGGATCAACTTCATTTTATCAACAATATCCTGAATCAATTTTAAGCCTTTGACAATCCTTAGGCCTCTTTATGCCAATATAATGGTAAACGGCACTTCCTGCCATACAACGCCTCACACAAAGCCATACCGATACTATTGTGATACTGATTGTTATAAGCAAATTCAATCAGAGCTATATACATTTCCCATACTCCTTGAAACTCCAAAACACAAGCTCTGAGCATATCCTTAACAGTTTTAATAGTCCTCTCACTTTAAGCATCTATTTGAGGATGAAATGCAGTGCTGAAATTCAGTTTACTGCCTAAAGCTATCTGTAAGCTACCCTAAAATCTCAAAGTAAATTTAGGATCCTTTTCTAATACAATGGACACTAGAACCTTATGTAATCTCACTACTTCATTCACATATTTTTGAGCTAACTGATTTAGTAAGTTGAATGTCATCATGTTGTCTCAGAGTCCTTGGGAAACCCATTATAAATTCCATCGTGATTCTCTCCCATTTCCACTTCATTATAGGCAATGACTGTGACCTACCAACTGGAGCCTGATGCTCTGCTTTAATTTGTTGGCAAGTTAAACACTTAGCCACATAGTCATTCACTTGTCTCTTCATCTTTGGCCACTAGAAAGATTGTTTCAGTGTGTTATACATCTTGTTAGTACTAGGATGCATAACATAAACTGCTACATATGCTTCCTCCACAATCTTCTTTCTCAGATCTTCAACATTGGTTACACACAATCTGTGTTTCATCCACAATATATCATCTCTCATTTCAAATTCAGAATCTGGATTCACTTTCAACTTCTTATTTAACTTCACAATCTCGAGATCCTTACACTGGGCTTTCCTGATTCTCTCGTGCAATACTGGTCTCAACTTCAATGTAGCTATCAATGCCTCATCTTGCCCCAATTTCAACTCAACATTCAATGCTCTTAGTTGAACTAGGTTAGGCAACCTCGACAATTATACTTAAGCCACACTGCTATTTAACTTACTACTTAATGCATCTGCTACCACATTAGCTTTACCAGGATGATACTCAATTATGAAATCATAATCGTTCAACAATTTTATCCACTGCCTCTATCTCATATTTAACTCCTTTTGACTCAACAGATATTTCAAACTTATATGATCAGTAAATACCTTAAAGGTTTCACCATACAGGTAATGTCTCCAAATTTTTAAAGTAAATACCACTGAAACTAATTCCAAATCATGAACTAGATAATTGAACTCGTGAGACCTCAACTGTCTCGATGCATATGCTATTACCTTGCCATACTGCTTTGGTACACATGCTAACCCCTAGTGTGAAGCATCACTGTACACTACATTCCGTCCAGATCCAAATGGAATAGCTAACACCAGTGCTATAGTTAATCGATGCTTTAGCTCTTCAATGCTTTATTAATAATCATCACTCCATTTGAAAGGCACATTCTTTCTCAGAAGTTTTGTCAAAAGGGGTTGAGATCAATGAAAACCCCTCGACAAACTTTCTGTAATAAGTAGCTAATCCAAGGAAACTTCAAATCTCTATCACATTTCTTGGAGCTTCCAACTTCATCACTCCTATTTTCCTTGGGTCTACTTATATACCTTGTCCAGACACAATATGACCCAAGAATACTACTTGATCAAGCCAAAATTCACACTTACTGAACTTGGCATACAACTGTTTCTCCTTCGTTATCTGTAGAATCAATCTCAGATGTTCCGCATGTTCCTTTCTACACTTCAAATACACCAAAATATCATCAGTAAACACAATCACAAAATGATCTAAATAAGGTTGAAATACCTTATTCATCAGGGCTATAAAAGCTGCTAAGGCATTAGTTAATCCCAATGGCATCACCAAAAACTCGAAATGCCTATATGTTGTTCTAAATGCACTCTTTGGTACATCAGCCTCAGCTACTTTGAACTAATAATATATCGATCTCAAGTCTAACATTGTGACACCTGAGCTCCCTATAACTGATCAAGCAAATCATCAATACTCGATAATGGATACTTATTTTCAACTATCACCTAATTCAACTGCCAATAATTAATACATAATCTAAGAGTTCCATCCTTCTTCTTTACAAATAATACTAGAGCTCTCCAAAGTGACACACTGGGTCTAATAAAACCTTTATCTAACAACTCCTGTAACTGGATCTTCAGTTCCTTCAGTTCCACAGGTGTCATCCTATATGGAGGAATTGATATAGGAGCGGTACCTAGAACAAGATCAATAGTAAACTCCGTCTCCCTTTCTGGGGGTAATCCTGGTACTTTAGCAAGAAACACATCTAGAAATTCCTTAACAATAGGAATATCTTGAATGGTTTGTTCATCCCAGGTATTAACTACATGGGTGAGATAAACCTTACATCCACCTCAGATCAATCTCAAAGCACTCATGAATGAAATTAGTCGGGCTGGCATTGCCTGACTAACTCCTCGAAACACCACTCTCGGCTGATTAGGGGATTCAAGAACTACCTCCTTAGGATAACAATTCATCACTGCCCTATGAGCAGTGAGCCAATCCATGCTTAAGATGAGGTTTATTTCTCTTAACTACAATATAATCAAATTAGCTTTTAACTCTGCCTGATCAATCCGAACTATGCACCTTTTACATACCTCACTAATCACTGTTGTGCTACCTACTGAAGTACTCACCACTAAACCAGTATTCAATATTTCTCTCTTATAATGCAATCTAGATGCCAGACGCGGTGTGATGAATGAAAGTGTAGATTCTGGATCTACCAATACAAATGCTTCAAAATTAAAAACATTTAACACACCTGTTACCACATCTGCGGAGTTCTGCGCCTTTTGTTTAGTAATGGCATAAACCCTAGTCTAAGACTACGACTGATTACTCCGCACCTCAGTCCTGACACTAGGCTCTACTGACTGAGTTCTGCCTCTACCTCTACCTCTATATCCAGAATCGATAGCTGTACTCTGCTGTACAGTTGTCTCAGTCACTATTCCTCCTTTCATTACAAACCGTGGCCCCAAAGTCTTGGGACAATCTATAATCTGATGTTCCATAGATCCACAATGGAAACAAGCTCTTGATAACTTCCAACACTGACCGCTATGCTTCTTACCATAATGTTCACAATCTAGTATCTATTGTGACTGCCCTCTTAACACTAATCCTCTACCTGTACTAGTCTGAACAAATCAACCTCTTGATCTACACCCTGATTGTCTCGATCTAGTTTGGAATCAAGACGAGCTATTTTGGCATTTACTGAAGCTTCTGCCAGAATCAGCCTGAGATTTAACCTACCTCTTCCCTTTAAACTCTTGTCTGTACTCTCCCTAACCATCTTTTAATTACTGCTCAATTCTGAGTGAGGCTAATCGTAGTTCTGTGAAACTACCCAAGTTAGAAAAAGCTAGCCTTGTTTTGATCTTCATGTTCAACCCAACCTTAAACCATCTACATTTGTTTTCCTCAGTCACATTACAGTTACACACCTCATTAACTCATTGAATTTTATCTCATATCCTGCCACTATTAGTCTGCCTTGCTTCAGATCCATAAATTCTTTCATCTTTCTATCTCGATAAATCTTAAGCATATAATTCTCTTAAAACACCCTCCAAGAATCTTCCCAGATCAAACTACAAGGTCGGGTGATACTGCCTGGAACAGTCATCCATCACTGGTACGTTGGACCTTACAGTAGTGAGACAGCATAATTAAATCTCTCATTTGCCTTATAGTCCATCTGATCAAATACCCTTTCAGCTCTTTCTAAACACCCTTCTACCTCCGTAGGGTTTGTACTTCTGTAGAAGTCCACAGCCCCTTGCTTTCTCAACTTATCATATCTTCGTTCTTGCCTCTATGGAATTCTCTAAGGCATTTGAGCAAATTCAGGTACAAGAGACTCTCTATTAACTCTTACAAACTCTATATCAGGCTGACTCTCTAACTTGATCGCCTAAAGAGGATGACTTATAACAAAAAAAAATACTTGTGATCACAAACTGAGTTTCTCATTATGTATCATGTCTCAATGTCTTCATATATCCCTATGGATGCCAAACCATGCTCTGATACCAAAAACTTGTAGCACCCCACTATTATAAATTACATACCGGGATATCCTAAGGACATTCCAGTATATAATGTATAATAATGGCGTATTAACTTTCTCACCTTCATTTTATAACATGACAACATATCCAACTTAATCATGGCATCAACTATGTATGTAAAAGTCAAGAAACACAATATTTAAAAACCTCAACTTCGCATTTCATTCATTCATAAAAGTTTACACTGAGTCATCGAAAACTAATATTTATAGCCAATATACACAAGTTGTACATGGCATATATTAACTACTTAAAAAAAATATAACTCCTTGATGGCCAACAGACAGACCTTTGAACCATGTCTAGTCCAAAAAGTTCTTATAGAAGATTTTAGAAATCTAGGTCTCCTCTCTCGTACCTAAAAAATCACGATTTTGAATGACTTTTGCGAACTCCATTAGCAAACTATCATTAATGATCTCGCCCCAAGAACAAAACATAAATATCATATAACCAATAATCACAATAAGACATAAAGAATGTCATACACATCACATATATTCTTTCAAAACTTGTATATCCCAATCAGACACATTATCATGACATACCACTTTCACATCACAACTTCAGAAAAGATTTCACAAGCATATATTTCATAATCATAAATGTTCAAATGGAGATGCATATGCATATGAGACTCCAGATTTGCTATTATTTATTATGATCGAGTGCCTTCCAAATACATAAACAAATATTGGCCCGTTAGGCTTAGTCAGAAACAGAAATCATGGAGCAAAACTCTACGTGCAGAATACTGACCTTATAGCTTTTTCAAACTGGCTACTTTGATCACAATGCCTTTATCTGAGCATGCATTTTATGAAATACATGAAATAACAAAATATTTCATGAATAGCATTCATTTATGATGCACAGATAGAATCTCATATTCATCAGACCTCAGTCTGGTATTCAACTTTCATTGAGCATTTAGAATTTAGTGGCAAACATATATCGTTCAAACATCAGATGCAAATATAACACTTCCAGTACATTCCAGACTAATAAACTCTTCAAACTATTAAAGTCTAGAATTCATATTCAGATCATAACAGTTCAATAATTGGAAGTTAAACAAAATAAATTAAACAAACCTAGGAAGATCATCTAGGTTGACTCACAAATGCTCCCTTTAGCATATTGCCTTGAACTTCCGGCAATATCTTGATATTGTCGCTCAATGTGCTTCTTAAAATATATCATACATACACACATCACAATTTGGCACAATTATGAATTTATATATGCACATTCATGTATACTGAATATGTACAATGCATGTTCATGACAATTCTAGGTTCCTTATCATTATTCTTGTCACAATAATCATTCATATATCAATACTCAATTTAACAATCCATACTTGTCTAAAAACATACTTTCGGGTCTACTTGTATGATTATTATGATCAATAAAGTGAAGTAATTTGGCAACACTTCCTTCTAGAAAATTGTTCTCCCATGTTTTAGGTTTTTAATGACACTAAAATCACACAATTTGTTTTAGTATTCTATGAGTTATGCTCACAATACCACAAACTATGTACATTTGAACTTCTGGCTTGTGCATTATCATACCATTGAAGGTGTACAACTCATATCTCTCAATTTACATATCCAAAAATTATAAACATTATACCAATCAACAGCTAAGAGAATAGACTATAACCTTTGTGAAGACACCTTTGTCTAATTCGGCATCTATCAATACAGTTTATTCAATATTAACAGGACATGATTTTTGTCTAGGGTTGTACTACAGCCTCAGTCAAGACTCAACTTCTAGCCAGATTTTGAAAGGCTTAGAGATAGAATTATAATTTGACTTCTTCAAGAAAGTTGTATCCATATGACTCTACTTTAATTTGAATTAAGAATCAAATCATTTAAAAAAGTACAGATGAAGATATACTCAAAATACTGAAGCATGTTCAATGAAAATATTCCAGTTCACTTCCTCATTTTCATCCTAAATTCATTGATCAAATCTTTCACGAATGACTATAGATGGATCTAAATTTTCTTGGAGAGGAAAAAAATGTTTTATGAGTTTGTTGCTTTAAAAATCAAGGCATTTGGAGGTTGGAAGAAGAAGTTATACACAAAAGAATGAAGGATGTTCAAAACTGTCAAACAGCATCATACACTACCTTTTATTCCAACTTCTTCCAGCTCTTCCCAAAACAAACCTTCCAGTCAATCTTTCATGGTCATTTTGACAAGAAACATGAAGTATTTAGGCAAAGAATTCTTCTAAAAAATTGTTCCTTTAAGCCTTAAGTTTCTAATGAAGCTAATTTAATGGAATTTTGTTCAGTATTCTCCAAGGTATACTAAAATTATTACAGACTATTTCTAAACCACGACAGACTCCCAAGGTCAACTTTAAGCTAAATTTTGAAATTCTTAGAGATAGAATTCAAATTTGATTTCTTCATGAAAAATATATCCCTATGTCTCACTTTAATCTAAATCAAACTCCATCCAATTTGGATATTCAAAGATCAAGTTATGCTCTAAATACAGATGTAAGTTCAGTAAAATACTGCATATATCATGCTCCAGCTCACTTCAATCTTTCATCTTGTTAATCATATCACCGAATATGCTTCTTCCTTCACCACCCATACATGCATCAACACCATTCACGCATGCATTGATACACAAGCGTGAAAATATACACCATTCATGCATGCATTAATTAAAAAAACTTAAAACCTTAACAGAAATTATTTACACTATCATAAAACTTACTTGACTTAAGCTTCTCTCTCTATTTAGCAAAATTTCAGAAATGGGGAGAGTAAATAAGAGATTTTGTTGGATGAAAAGTCACAAGGATTTAGCAACAATCAAAAACCTTAATGGCTGAAGACTTTTTCAGTGGTGGATGAACCAATAATGTAAATAAATGCAAAAATTAGGTGTTTAGGTAATAAACCATAAGGAGAATGTTTTGGTGAAGATGATTTTCAGAGAACCCAAGGAGAGGGCCGCAGAAACGTTTTTTTCCTAATGCCTAGGTACCCCTTTTAAGGCTTAACACAGGTCTCCAACGTATGTCTTCCACTTGTCCACCAGATAAGCCACCATTTGTCTCCTAGTTATAGGTCCATTTGTCACTTTATAATTTATCCATTTGTCAATTAATAATTTGTCTCTTATTTCAATACTTTTTTTCCCTAGTCTAAAATACCTTAAATTTTCGATAAATCTCCAAAATATTTGAAATGTCTCCAAAAATTCCAAAATAATAACTATTATCTCCAAATAAATTTTTAACATAATTAATCCGCAATTCACATTTTAATCGCATTTATAAATCAATTATACCCAGAAAATGTCAATGAATGCATGTACAATTATTTCATGAATGACAAAATTATTCACGTGCATGTGTACGCCATAAAATGCATGAAATGCATTTCTAAATTTTCAATAAACTCTTATAAATAAAGCATCCTAGGGTTCTAACCCTAATAATGGGGTAATGGGATGTTACAATTAGTGGCTCCTGAATCTAATATTTAAGAATCAGAATCTGCCACATTTCTAGTTCCTAAAAAACTTAGGAAATGCATACCTTGTTTGCTTTTGAGAGACTCAAGGTAGATCGCAGAGTTTCTTTTCTAGTGACCTTGCTCACCATATTAGAAACAGTTTCCCTTGGTGTCTGCTTTGGCCTTGTTTTTCATGGGTTAGGTCTTGACCCCTATTTGGGCCATATTTTTCATTGGACCCTTTTTCTTTTACTTTCCCTTACCCTTGGGCTTAGAAGAAGATGCTACATTAGCTTCTGGCCCATGATGCTTGATATTTAATATCTCCTCCGTACTCTAGAGGGTATTCATCAACTCACTTAAGGTATAATCTTTGTTGTTGAGCTCATAGTCTAACTTAAATTGTTGAAAAGAAGAATTTAGGCTATTGATGATCATAATCATCTGCGTGTCCGCATCCATGTCTGGCCCAAGCATCTCAACCTCAGTGACTACAGAGATTACCTTAAGCATGTAATCCCACACTAGTTCACCAGGTTTTTGTCTGAGATTATGAAAGGTTTGGATAGCTTTCACCCTTACAGACCTGGTCCTTACGCCAATCATCTCATGCAGGTAATGAACCATTGCACTAGTAGTTTTCATACAAGCAATTTGCTTTTACAACATACTACTGACAAAAGTTAGAGTTAGAATATAGCACTTATTAGTCTTATTAGCATTCTGCTATCGCTCATGTTGTTGGACTTGCTCAAGTGTTGAATCTCCACCCAAAGGTGCAAGCTCATTTTTAGTTAATACCCGTGACATTCGTTCATATTAAAGAAAAATGTCAAGGTTATGTCTCCATTCATTAAAATTCTCTCCATTTTCCAGTTTGTTATTTGTCAAGAGCAAAGTGAGTGGATTCATTTTGTGGTTGATTATGTCTAAAATATAAATTATTAAAGAATGAGCACACTAGTCAACAATATTGGAACTTTGTATAAAATCATGGTGCATGTATGCATGATGATAGAGTTAACAAAAATTAAAACTTTATACTACAGTTATTTTTCTTATCTATAACGGACTAAATGACGGTGGGCCGTCTTATCCATCGAAAGAAAAACTGGGACCCTCCCACTCAAAAAATTACTAAGAATCTTCATGCCTAACCTTTTGATAAGCGTCATGATTTGGTCCATATTTTTACCAACAGAGCTACAATGGGTAGGATAATGAGAAAATATATTGAGTTTATAATCATTTGATTCATCCACTAAAGGAACTTAAAATCCATGCCTCGGTGGGAGGTCATGTTTGCTACCAATAAGTGGACTTATCCTTTAGGAGACCCAAATCATGCAAAATCTAGGTTTCATGCCCTCCGGTGGGGAGTAACACTTCACCACATGCAAGTGGGCCATCATATAGAGACTGTGGACTCTCATATGAGCATTCTCTC
>JANIIA010467874.1:0-18162 GCA_027478495.1 Erythroxylum alaternifolium | reverse complement strand
TCCTAACTTCACTAATTGGTCTTCTCGTAGACCCGTTTCCCTGATCCGACCCGTTAAGTGGGACCGGGATGTTACACTCCATATAAGAAGAGAAAGTAGAGAAGTGACAGGAGATGAGTGAAGAAGATAAGCCAGAAACTTCTGTCCAAAAAAAAGAAGAAGAGTGGACGGAGGTGGTTGAGGATGAACTGGCAGAGAAACTAAGTAAGGAAACTACTGATGAGGTGTTAGTAGTGAGGTAAAGTCTGGAGGGTTTCTACTTCCTTGAAAACAAACTGTTTGAGTCAACCGATGATTTAGGGAATTTTTTCATTCCCCCTTTCATTAATAACTTGTCATTAAAAAGGGCATTAATGTTTACTGTTGTATTTACTAATTTGATAAATTATTTCCATGTTATTATTTTGTAACAGGTGGCTTACTCATAGGAAACCTTTATGTAGGGAAACGGGTGGAAGCATGCCAATCATTTGATCCAGGATGAAGTTCAATATAAAGGGTATGTCGAGTTAACAACATTAAACAAGCGCTGTATAGGAGGCAACCCATGAATTAGGATAAGTTTCATTGTTACTTCATTTTAATTCTATTTCGTGTGTTAATATAGGATTTTATTTCATGTTATTTCATGCCATCTTTGTTTCTTTTGTTCTTTTTTGTCCTTTTCTTTTATGTTTTGCAAGGATGTAGTTCATTATTGGATGAATCTGAAATCAAAAAATCGTCACAATCAGGAAAGTACCAAAAAATTTATCTATACTTATATTGTGTAAATTGGGGACAATGTACAATTTTAAGTGTGGAATGGATTTACTGAATATTTAACTAATTTCTTAAAGCTTATTATAATCCTAATTATGAATCTTATTAGTTGATATTCTAAATTGATTGAAATCTATCCATCAATACTATATTTCATTATTAAATATTGATGAATTGGTATGTAAAAGGATGAGAGTTATAATAAAATTGCTTTGTTAAGTCATATTTTTAGTATTCATTGAAATATTCAAGATGAATGATATTGTATATTATTTACACATATAATACTAATCTTTTTTGTGAGCTTTTGAGCCTAAAGAGCAAAAGATTTAAAAAATTTTAAGCTCTTGCTATTTTTCCATATGTGTTATCATGTGCAGTATAATAATTTTAGAACTTACTTTTATCATGCATATTGAAACCATTTTTGTTAAATTATAAGCATTGAGATGATAAAGGCACTTAGATTCAACAACTTGCTTTAGCCTCTTTCTTTGAAAATTACCATACCTTTAAATTTACCTTTATGAATAACTTAGTTGAGCCTTAGCCTTTTTCATTATTGTTAATCCAAATTATTAACCTTTATCCTATTTTTCTTTGAAGACCTTTTTATTGTTTTGAACTTTGGAGATTATTTACATTATTTTTTTGTTTGAGACTTGAATTTCATGAAAGGTCTGTTATTTTTTTAATTATGGTACTGAATGCTCTAATTATTGTGTTAAAAAACATTAAAAAAGAAAAAAGAAAGGGAAAAAAAGAAGAAGAAAAGAATAAGTATATGGTACCATTAGTTTTCCAATGAAAGGGCCTATCTGTATTGTGAATAAGTTTCATGTGATATTTTTTTAGTAAATTTCCTTCAAATTAACCCTTGTTATTATCCTAATCATACCGTTCCTAAGCTCCATTACTACCTGTATAAAGACCTTTGGATTTTTGGTTCTAGTTTATTCATTAGTGGTGGAGGTGTGATTTTATTGCAAGCTTATGATAAGAGTTCTATT
Source organism: Erythroxylum alaternifolium (assembly GCA_027478495.1). NCBI lineage: Eukaryota > Viridiplantae > Streptophyta > Magnoliopsida > Malpighiales > Erythroxylaceae > Erythroxylum > Erythroxylum alaternifolium. The sequence goes on along the minus strand of JANIIA010467874.1, from coordinate 16,390 downwards.
ATGCATTGATTAAGAGTTTTGATATTTTTCACTTTAAACACTTCAGTGCATTTAGTGAAACCTTGATAAGGGTGTAAAGATATATGCTTTTGATTTCAATGTGATTGTAGATATGATTACTATTAATATTTCTTAGGAAGTCAATTTTAGGATAACTTGACTCTAATTGTATGTTAATTTAATTCAATATGATATGATGATGTATAGTATGAATGGATACATTGAGATTGATGATGGATTGATGTTGTAGATTTATAATTTTTATTAAGGTTTGCTTGAGGAAAAGAAAAAATTAAGTATGGAGATTTTTGATAGATGAATAATTGATCATATTTTTTACCTCATATTTGTTTTATTTTTGGTTGATAAATCATACTGTTAGTGTATGTTTGGTACTTAATGCCTTCCAATTGTGTTTACAAAGTACAATTGCCTTCATGAACTTAAAGGAGAAAATTTTGGACAAAAATACGACGTGCATCCCTTTCATGCATTGAATCTTTGTTTGCATCTGATTGTGTACTTCTCCTAGGCCGTGCAATTTCGCGATATTAAGAGAATTTGGTCATGCACAATCTGCGCTAGTGCATATTTCAATCGGGGGGGTGGGGGGTGAAGGAGGGGGTGAGACTTCAGGAGGCGATTCCAATCATGGAGATCATTCTCAAAGGATGATTTTGATCCCAAAAAGTGAAAAAAAAAACAAGGCATTTTTCGAAAGATCCATCAGAATACAATATCAAACCTCTACATCATAAGAATATTCAATGAAAGAAAATCAAGGAGATAGAATTATGAACCCATTGCTTTCAATTCTTTTTTGTTTCAATATATGTTTGATTTCGTGTTCGATAATGTGTAACTGAACATTTTTTTAGTATTTAGGTTAGATGAAACCTATGTTAATACTTTGATATGATTTGATTCTTTTATTAATATAATTGGTTTGATTGTTATATTGTGATCCAATTATGATTTTTATTTAAGTTCTAATATACCTGAGAACATTAGATTATAATCTAATTTTATATATAGAGATTGAGAAATCCTATCGATAAATAGATCTACCGTAATTGGAATGAGTTGACTACAACCCTAGAGATAAGATGCTATAAAACTTCTAAATTAGGCAATTTAGTAGAGGGATTCATAAACTTTAACCTTAGTAATTCGGTTAAAAACCTTAGAATTAGTTATTAGCAGACTCAAGGTTAGCTATTTGCATACTATAAGAATCTCCATGGTCTAATAAATCAATAAAACAATTGAGTAATAAAAGATCAATCTGTTAAAGGTTTAGGGAGATTCGAAACTTAGATGCTAATTGTTGATATTGGTAATTTTCTAAGTGAAGTCTTAATTATCTGTTTAATATTGTTGCCTATTTTATTTTACTTGCTTTAGTTTTATTTTTTAATTAAAAATCATAATCGATAGGCTAGATAATAGAAAAAGGTAATTACTAGTAATCACAGTCTTCGTGGGATAGACCCATACTTATCGTACTAGCTACAGCTACGTCGTACACTTACAATTATTATAATATTGAATATTCAGAAAAAAGTCAATCACCCACCTTATAGAACTTTGTCGGTGGTGTTATTGATTTCTTTGTCCAAACAACCTCCTATTACTACTTTTTTGGATATTTCTCTCGATCTTTTTAACTTCTTTTTTTATTACAATTTGATTTTTTTTGTATGGTCCTTTTATAAGTTTACATTGCTTTTTAAAACTTTTGATAACCTGGTGTTTAGTACTTTGTCAAGTTTTGATTTTTGTATTTTCATTTCTTTTTCCTTTCTTCTTTTTTATACTTAATTTTCATAATCTATTATTATATGGGGTTCTTATTGACTAGTTTGTTTAAAATTGACAAACTTGTATAGGGTTTTACCATCATTTTCTTTTTCTAGATTATCTTTCAGAAAATGAATTTTAATTTTTAAACAATACTCACAACTTGGTTGATTAAGCTTCACCTTTCGGTACTATTTTAAGAAAACCCAAAATTGATATTCTTTTGTTTGCTTTCTTTTTCTTTTCCATTTTCTATTATATATACTTGTAAATGAATTGAGCTTTTGATTTTTACACATAATTTGTAGTATCGTTTGTGATAATATTGAATTGTTTGTTTCTTATGTTATACAATATGATAATAATACAATTATTGACTCATTCTATTTTTAATATTATTTGTTTGAGTATCCTTTTCAATCAGGATCGATAGATCTTCAACATCCTTGTAATTTAATTTAGTGTTGGTTTCTTTTATTTTTTGTGCCATTATATTTTGCTCAGTATAAGATTATTACAAGTTTATTTCTTTATAGCAAAATTTTTGGCATTGACTATATTCTTTAATTTTTTAATCTCTTGTTTTTGTTTAGACTATATTTCATAAAAGTGAAACTAGCATCTCCATTTAGAGAATTCATCTTATTGATTGATACAAAAATCGATCTTTCATGGGTTAATTGCAGTTCCTATTTTAATTGCCTACAATCTAATGACCTTATAGTAGACCCTATTTCTGACCTTACTTGATTTTAAATCTTTAACTTGGAAATTGATTTCATGCTTATTTTATACTTTACAAATTTAACTAAATTACTTTGATGCTACCAAGTCATTAATTGTTGAGCTTATCTCTTGTTAAGAAAATTTTTGCACATATACTATTAAACAATAATTACTTAGGGATACTTCCTAGAGTAATCAATGAATATACTCATTCCAGTGTAGGGATGGAAGTAGAACATTGTAATGTTATGTGTCTAATATATTTAGTTCTGATGAGTCATTTGCTGTCTACTTCTCAACCCCCTTTGTATTTAGGTATCTATATTTAACTTATAATAAAAAATAAGGTGTGATAGTAGCAATAAATTGGAAAAGATTGCTTAGTTAAGGAGAAAACATACTTGGAAAAGGGAAAAAGATAAAAGACCTAAATACACATATTTAGCATAAATATTTCATAGGATGTACAATGTGTAGAATTAACATTACGGTAATATGGGCAACATTGAAGAACTCTTCTTTTTAAAAGAATAAAAAAGCAATGACCTCTTTTACTAAATTGAATTCCTCATTATTAAGCATTGCCCACAAGTGATGAAAACTTTACTCTTGTGCTACAATTCTTTTGTAATGCAGGTAGGTTTCCTCCTAAACTAATTACTAGTGATAGTTGAATGTAATATAACAAATAGATAAAGCTACATCTAACTACAACTTCCCTTTGTGGGAAAATGTTAGTTGTTTTTTTCATTATATTGGTAACTTTATCTCTGTACTTATGGTTCTAGAAATAGATGTAGCACCTATCAATTTGGGGACTTAACAAAGGTTGTAATCTTACATATACTGACTATTAGATTGATTATTTTTTGTTTAGGCTCATATTTAGACACAGTTTCATAGGTCTTACATCTTTTAACATTAAATTATTGTGACTAACAAAATTATAATAATATATTAGGCCTAATGCAAGAAAATTGTATTGTGCCTATAGGCATTTTTTTGGTGGTAGGTTGTATTGTCATTTGGTATTTAATGTGATGTTCTAGTTTCTTGGTACACATTTTCCATCTTTTATGTAGGATAATTTTTGAGCTAATAGAACAAATAAGAATCACATTATACATTTCTCAGTTTGAATGTAATATTATTTCTTATATGTACAATTTTTTATTGAGTTGACTTAAAAAGAGTAACTAATAATTTGACTAATTTGTCCGTTGTTGAACAAAGTGCTAACTATAGGATTTACATGTACTATATTTTAAAATTTTGATACGAGGATTGGGCACTTGGATTAGACATTATAGTAGATTTATGTGTTTATATTGTGTACATATTTAACATGCGATATATATATATTTGAAATAATGTGAATAAATATATACCTACCTCTAGAGGGCATACCATGTACCCAAACCCCTTATACAGAAGAAAAAAAAATCAAAACAACAAAAAATTATGGCTTATCTTTATTGCCTTCCTATTCTGTTCTATGTACACACCCTCCCGTCAATATTTCAAAGTTTGGCATATCTTAGACATACGTTCATCTACTTAAACTTGTTTATTCTTAAATATAGATCTGTTCTTATTATGCCATATTTCGTAGATCTTGGTACATAAGGAATCAGTGAAAAGGCTATACAAAACACTTTTCTTACCCTTAGAACTAGCTGTTGGAGTTGTGCACACGTGCCTTAGTCTGCAAAACTAGTCTTTAGGAACATTTTATTTTTTCGCTTGATTTTAGGAATTCAATATAGATTTTGCTTGATTTTAGGAGATGTTATGATGTAGTTGATTATGATTTGAAGTTATATATGTTATGTTTTATCCCTATATATGTTTCTAATAAAGTAGTAGAACGTGAGTCTTTCAGGATATACGAAAGTGGTCTCATATTTTTTATACAACTACATCTTACGCCACTTATCATAGTCAATTTCTTCTACTTCATGACACTGTTGTTAGAAGCTACATCTTCTTCAATCATGTCCCATAGCCATAATAACCAAAAGAAACCACATTAAACCAACAAATGGTATTAGAGCATTTTTTCTTGAGGGATCTGTGAGACGAGTGAAATCAAAACACAAACCTGATCTACAACCCAGAGTTACAACAAGAATTACAACCATCTTCAAACGATGGAGATTAAAACACAACTGTTTCAAGGTCATCATAATTTTTTAATGGTGAAAACTATCAAGTTTGGGCTGTTCAAATAAAAGCTCATCTTGATGCTATGGATGTTTGGGAAGCTGTGGAGGAAGACTATGAAGTGCCTCCATTGCCAACAAATCCTACAAGGACGCAAATTAAGATGCACAAAGAAAGGAAAAATAAGAAGTCTAAAGCCAAAGTCTGCTTGTTCTCTGCTATCTCAATCATCATATTCATAAGAATTATGAATCTAGAGTCGGCAAAGGATATCTGGGATTACTTCAAAAAGGAATACCAAGCAATAAAAGAAAAAAGAGTATACAAGTGCTCAACTTGATCAAAGATTTTGAAATGTTGAAGATGAAAGAATCAGAAACCATTAAAGACTACTCCAAGTTACTAGGCATAGTAAACAAGGTGAGGTTATTAGGTAAGGATTTTCTTAAAAAAATAGTGTAAAAAGTTCTTGTAATCTTACTTGAAAAATATGAATGTAAAATTTTTGTATTGGAAGAAGCTAAGGATCTTTCAAGTATGTCTTTGGTAGAATTAGTAAATGCACTACAGGTGCAAGAACAAAAAAGGATGATGAGAGAAGAAGGAACCATTGAAGGTGCTCTGCTAGTAAAGGAAAAAAATTCAGGAGGAGTCAAAAATAAGAATTTTAACAAGATCGACAACAATAACAATAGAAACAGTGATGATTCATATCTACCATGCCTATATTGTAAAAAAACAAATCACCAATAATGAAAATGTTGGTGGAAGCCTGATATTAAATGTAGAAAATATGGACAAATTAGGCATATGGAGAAGATTTGCAAGTCACGAAATGAAGAGGCAAAAGTAGCAACTGAGCAACATCAAGAGGATGAATTATTTTGACATTAAAGCTCAGTAACTACTAAGGCAAAGAGAAGATTGTTGGAGTTGTGAACAACAATCTTGTTAGTGGAGACAGAATTAGTCTTTAGGAACGTTTTATTTTGTTGCTTGACTTTAGGAATTTAATCTAGATTCTGCTTGATTTTAGGAGTTGTTATGATGCAGTTGATTATGATTTGAAGTAATATATATTATGTTTGGAATGTGAGTCTTTAAAGATATATGAAAGTGGTCTTATATTTTTTATACAACCATATCTTATGCCACTTATCATAGCCAATTTCTTCTTCTTCACGACACTATTGTTAGAAGCTACATCTTCTTCAATCATGTCCCACACCCACAATGACCAAAACCAACCCTAGCAAACACCTCCATAGTGTATATGTAAGAACATATGCTCTAATGATTCTTTAGCCCATTACACAAACTATAAGTAGCTTTTTTAATCATCAAACTTCAATAATCTAGATTTAGTAGCCAAATGTTTTAAGAAAACAAGCCAACATATAGAAGATGTACTTAAGAGGTACTATATTTGTTCCATATCAGATTATAAAAATCCATGCTTATTAGGTTTAAATAACTTATGCTCATCATGCAAACTCAAGTTCTTACTGTAGGGTTCAACAAAGTATTAACCTAGCGAAGTGATTTCAATCCATTCATCTCTAATCTTTAGCAAATTTCACCACCAGTCTGAGTCTGTTAAATAACATCTTACTGACCATATATTTTTAGATTTCATAAGGTAATAATAGACCTAACTTTTCTAGTTGAATTGGATTCAACCACTCAATTCTAAAAAGGAACTTCATTAAGCTGGTCTTGTTCCATACTAGAGGTTGTTTAAAACCAAGTCCACTTTTTTCTTTTATATAATAGATGCACTTTCAACAAATAAGATGCTTTCATATGTAGCTATCCCCTATAGTCCACCTGTACAATATTGGTATTTTGTTCAGAATATGATGGAGAATCAGAAATTACCTACCCAAAAACATTTTATACTCAATAGCACAATAGAAATGGGCTGCATTCTTCCCATATAACTAAGTTTTCTCAGTTTTTAGCTCCAGATTCTTCTAGTTATTTTATCTACAAAGGGCTAATATTTAGGGATTTTAAGACTGGAGTAGCTTAGAAGTACTCTCAGATATTTAACTGAGAGTTGTCCATTTAAAAATTGTAACACAGCTTCAAACTTCTAAGTCTCTCCATCTTGCACCACACTAAAGAATATCTAACTCTTATTATTTACTTGTAAGCTTGAGGTGGCTGAAAAGGAGCAAAGCAAGTTTCTAACTGTCTTTAAAGACCCCATATCAGCTTTGCAAAAGATAATAACTCGTTAGTAAAGTATAAGTGAGTTATACCTAATTTTTTTACATTTGAGATGGTATTTAAACTTGGGATAATCCCTTACTGTGGATATCAAATAGCTAAAATACTTTATAACAGGACCAAACAGATACGGTGTACATAAGATCACTTATTGCAAGCAACTTTTTCCTTTGGAATAACCTTCTAGTTCATCCTAAATTTGGATAGTATATTCAACGATGTTACATAGGCCTTAATCCACCTCACAAACTATTCTAAAAACTCTAAACCTTCTAACACTTCTTTAAGGAAATCCCAATGCAACGAATCTTATGCCTTGTAGAGATCAATCTTCAAAGAACACTAGGAAGAAGAATTGCCTCTTCTATAGTGCTGCATTAATTCTTGGCTAACTAGATTTTTATGCATCATTCTTCTCCCTATCACAAAGGTTCCTTACAAATCATTTATCAATCTAGGTAGCATTGTATTCAACCTTTCTAAAATAATTCTAATCATAATTTTATAAATTACATTATAACATGAAACAGGATAAAAGTTTGCAATTTTATTTGGGTTGTTCTTTTTAGGAATAAGAGCAACAACTACCATATTCAACTGTTCGAAAAGCCATGGGCTTTTAAATAATTCCTTGACTACAACAAATACCGAGTCACCCACCATATGCCATACTTTCTTTTAAAACAAGAATTCTAATCATCAAGGCTTAGTTCTTTGAATGATAAGAACATTTTATAGAAATTTTCAATTAATTCTATCCCTCATGTCTTTGGTTGCACCCAATAAATCTTTATTAAATTCCACTATACAGTTTCTAATTCTAAAAAAGGATATTTTATTACCTTCCACATCTAGTAATAGGTGAATTTTATTTTTTTTCCTTTTTTAAGAAATTGTAAAAAAGAAAAAAAGTTTTTATCACCCTTTTGCATCCGATCTATTTTAGACAACTTTCATAATTGTGCATTGAGCCATTTACTAACAAGGCTGAATTGGTCTAGCATATCTTTTTCTTAATTTTTCATATTTTCATTATATTTGTCCCCATCTAGTGACCTTTACACCTGTTTCAACCAGTTGCCAAGCTCCACCTATTGTTAAATTTAAAAAACTACAGTGATTCAACTCCTTTGATTTTAGTTTTAATAGCTTCTATTTTGTGAATTGTACACAGCATAACCTATTATTTGATGACTCCCCTTTCACTTGAAATGCCTTTTCATCATTCTTTTCAAGTGATCAATTTATTTTGGCCTCATGAGCTTACAAAGAACCCATTAGTTTATGAAACAAAAATGTATTCAAGTCCTTATTTTCCTCAATAGCTGCTAATACATGATCAAATTTAGGAGTTAAACTCCTTAAAATTTTTTCAAAAATGGTTTAATTAGTGATATTTTCATCAAATGAACACATTTTTCTGGTAATTATAACTATTCTAAAAAGGAAATCTTACACTTATTTTCGTCCATTTATGCTCAAAGTCTCAAATTCTCAATGAAGAGATTGAAGTTTTATAGTAATTACCTATGATTCATCTTAAAATTCCTTCTCTAGAATTTTCTAAGCTACTTTCGGAGTAGTGACTGTTGCAATTCTTGCAAAAATGTTGTAATGAACAGTTTGCTAGATTATCACCGATGCCTTCAAGTCCTTCTTTCACTTCTCTTTTAATAGATGTTCTTCATCTAGATCTTCATATCCTTTGTTTACAAAATCCCAAAGATTTTAAGACTTAAGTATGTTCTTCAATCGAGTGCTCCAGAACTAATAATTTTTTCCTTGGAAAATTTGAATTAATGACGTGGAGTTCGAGCTTATGGTAACTGTAGCTAGAGTTATTTTCTTTCCTTTTTTTTGCTCATATGTTTGTTAAAGGAGGAAGACAAACAAAGGTGGAGAATTTCAGTAGGTGCACTCTCTTTCTTACTTTTAACTCTATACTCTTACTCCTTTTTGCTTTTGATGCACAAGCTATTATAGAGAAAAGTGAAAATGTATGTGATAAAGACAAGACAAAATAAAAAACTTTACAAGTAGCCCATTTTTTCGTATTCGCTCATAAGTCCAAAACTAAAATTGCTCTGAAACCAAAAATTCCATTATTAAAAGTATACTTTAAATAGGTAAAAAATGTATAAATTTAGTTAAAAACTTTAGCACAACTAAGACCGTTAGTAGAAAATTACCCACTGAAAACACTAAATCATAACTTCTAAACTTGAGCTATACTTCATCACTACCTATCCCAAAATAGAAAAAAATAGGAACCATTTACAAACATGCTTGTGACTCAACCTGGAATCATTCTTCAACACATGTTACTTGGTTTCTATATCTATAGAGAAAACTTAGATTTGAAAAATAGGAGAGCTATTGATTAATTGTCATCTTTACAAAGGAAAAAAATTGTCAAGATGTCTAGGAACTTTTTCAATCAATCTAAATTGTTTAATCTATTTTTAAAGGCTAACTAGATTATAGGAAATTCTTGAATTTACTTTTTTGATCCATACTATTTTATACTAATTCACTTTAGGAGCATGATCTCTTAACTGGTTCCTACACTTGACGACATTGTAATGCCATGTATTCTGATTTCCCAGGGATTTTCATAATGAGCGTATTGGGTATTAAGTAAAAAAGAAACTTCAAGCCTTAGAAGCACTTGATAAAATAGATGGCTGTAAAACAAAACCTATCACTAAAAGCTTCTTTGCTCTTGGTAGCCCAACCATGAAATCTACAACAGGTATAGCTTTTCAATTTTGTAATATTTGATCTGAATTAAGTTGGTTATTACTAGATGGTTCTTCAATGAATAGCTGGATGTTACCATTACCAAGCATCCAATTGGATGGAAATCACACATTGTACTTTGACTAGAATTCCTTTCACTCATTGACCCCTCATTGCTTTCTATTTTTGGTTTTATCTTTTCCCCTCCCTCACTTTTGGCTGGCTTATAGACTCGACAACTTACTTTTTTGGGTGGGGTTTCACCCCCACTGGTGAGCCTTCCTTAAGCCTCCATGACTACCATGAGGAAAGGGGAGTCCCCTTCGACTACAAACGACTTCCCTGCCTTGACTAAGGAGTCCTTTCTCTTTAGGTCCCTAGAATCTCAAAAGCAAATTAGTGCGAAACATCTCCCAAATAGTAGCAATAATGTTGAGCCAACTCCTGCTGATTTTTGGAAAAATAAGCTTTTCATTCACCAAAAAAAAGGTCTTTGATGCACTTCCAAAATGTGATGAATGAAGGCATCATTTGCCCCCTGTAGAACTTTTAAACACACGAGCTCAAGTGTGGACTTCTACTTTAATTGGCTCCTTCTGGAACAAGCGACCAGCATTTCCCATCATCACTACTTGGACTAAATCCAGATGGAACTCTAAAGGATTATAAAAGGTAATGTTGTGAGAAGATGATTATATTTTGTTCAAATTTTCTGATGAAAACTAGTTAAAGGACATTCTTGAGAATGATTCATGGCACATAGGAGATCAATCGCTGTTTGTTCAAAAATGATAGTCTGGAATGGCGATGGATCAAAGCAAGATAGGTACGTTTTCACTGTGGGTAAATTTCCATAAATTACACTAGAACTTTGGACCATTGAGGGACTAAGTTTTATTGCCAGTTCACTTGGTAAACCATTGTGTATGGATTCTCAGACTGCATCAATGGAGAGAATAGGTTACACCAAAGTTTGTATTGGAGTGCAAAAAACCTCTATCTTTCTAGAAACTCTATATGTCATGTGTTTTGGAGAATTTAGTGCAATGGAAAAAAAAAGAAATCACTCTTTCTTACCCCTGGAATCCCAGCAACTCAAACAAAATCTAGCAACCTACGGGGAAAATCTTTAAACTTGGTATGTCGCAAGATATCATGGGGTTAGAACCTAATGTTTCTAGTAAGGTTGACAGCAAATTACGTAAGGAAAACTTATTGCTTGACGTTAGTGCTATTGGCGCAAAAGAGCAATCGAGGAATTTTGATGTAGATGATAATGATACACTGGTTATTGCAGAGAATGACACAGATTTGCCAAATAAGGGAAGGCTGAGAAATTCCAGCAAGGCTATCCATAGCTCATTTCCTTTAACTTTGAGTGGTATAGTACCTAAGCTATTGGAAAATAGTAACATTAGAGGCTCTAAAGGTATGAATGACGTTCAATTGAGTCATGATGAACCTAACAATACAAATGATATTGAGTCTATACAGCAATCTGATCTCAAAGGTGAGAACGAAGATTTCAAACTACAAAATACAAATCCTAAGCGAAAATCTGTGAGGAAGAAGGGTAAAAACATAAACAAAGGGGGTCCCCCCTATGACAGTTTTGGTTTGGAATACTAGGGGGCTTAATGAATCTCTAAAAAAGTCCATAATGAAGGAACTAATCAAAGAAAAGTAGCCTAGGATGGTTGGTCTGCTTGAAACCAAAGCTAAAGAACTTCCTCAGTAAAAGGCCTTTTACTTTTTGGGTACAAATTAGAAGTTTTAATCTAACCATCTCTCCTATTATAATGGAAGGATCATTTTTTTCTATAACTCTGATATTTTAGATGATCAGAAAGTTGAGGAAAGTAATCAACTCTTACATTTAAAGTGTCAATTAGAGGGGTATCATACAGCTTTTGATATTACACTTATATATACGTCTAATTTTAGTTTTCAGAGACATAAGCTATAGTTAGATCTATGTAGGTTACACACTATATTCAACATGCATGGATTGTTAGTGGAGACTTCAACTGCACCTTAACATCAATTGAGAAAGAAGGGGGAAAGGTTCTCTATAGAAGACATTAAAGAGCTCACTTCTCTTCTTTGATGGACCTCTCTTCATCTGGTAGATTCTTCACTTGGTCAAATAAACATATAGGAGATATGTTCATTAGGAAAAAACTTAACAAAACAATGGTGAATCCTTTCTAAGCAGCCCATTTCCCTCTTTCCCATGTTCATTTTGGTGACATTGTTTTCTCCAACCATTCTTACGTGCTAATTTAAGGAATAACTTAGCCCTAAAAGATTAGAGCCCCATTTCGATACTTCAATGGCATCTCCCAAATGGAGGGCTTTATCAATATCATTTCCAGTTGTTGGAATTAGGAGATAAAAGAGTTAAAGATTATCAGCTCATGCAAAATTTAAAAAAAAGGTTCAACACTTAGGCTCTTCATTCAGGGAAATTTCTCACAACCTTCAGTCCTCAAGCAAAGACTCAAAACAACTCAGGAAAATTGTTATAATGATTCTCTTGATCTTAACTTGCAAACTGTGGAGGCAAATATCTTAAAGGAATATCAACAGGCCCTTAACTTGTAGAAATCCATCCTAAAGCGGAAAACTTGTGTCAATTGGTTGAGAGATGGTGATTCCAACTTTAAATTCTTCTTCTATGCTATAATTTCCATAAGAAACCAAAACAAAATCTCACAACTTAGTGATGTTGAAGGTAACACCTATTCAGTTCATGACTCCCTTCTGGATTTGGTAAAAACTTCTTTATTAATTAACGGGGGTATGATGACACTAAAGAACCCTCTTGCAATATGAAGAACCACCTTGTAAGCTCAATTGATTAAGATACTAAAGCTTCCTTGATTTTCTCTTTCACTAAGCAAGAGATTAGAGAGGAGCTTTTTAGTTTGCCTCTTACCAAAGCCCCAGGCCCTGATGGTTTCTTTACACTTTTTTTCCAACATACTTGGGAGATTATGGGGACTCTATTCACTGAAGCTACAAAGGCATATTTCTTTTCTTCTGAGTTGCTTTAAGAGGTAAACCACACATATATTTGTCTAGCTCCTAAGAAAGCTTTACCTGTGTATATGCCAAATTTCAGACCAATCTCCTGTTTAGGGATGGCAATTTCGGCCCGACCTATCCTGCCCGTGTTTTGGCCAGAGTTGGCCAAAGTTGGGCCATTGGGCAGGCCACGAGCCGGTGGGCTGGAGCCGGCGCTCAGCCTGCCATAATTAAGGCCGGGCTTGGTCAAGCGGAGGGCCGCCCTAGCCCGGCCCGACCCATTGCCATCACTACTCTTGTTGCAACACTCTTTATAATGTTATTACTAAGCTACTTATTGAAAGATTGAAAAAAGTGCTTAAGGAGGTTATAAATATCTCATAAGGAGCTTTCATCTCAGAAAGGCATATTGGCGACAACATACTTCTTATTCAAGAGCTGATCAGAGAGTATGAGTCTAGTAAAAGAATCCACAATTTCTTAATGAAGATCGATTTCTATAGAGCCTTAGCCTTTGACAATCTCAGTCGAAGATTTATAAAAGTTTTCTTAGAAGCTATCGAGTTTCTTGATATTTTTGTGAAGTGGTTTATATCATACATCACTTCTACCTCCTTTAGTGTTTTAAACAATAGCTTGCCCTCCACACCCTTTCAAAATGCAAGAGGCATAAGGCAGGGGGATCCTCTATCCCCTTACTTTTTTACCATAGCTATGGAAGGCCTGTATAGATTATTAACCAAGCTCAATGCTTCCAATGGTAACTTCAAATTCTATCACAGATGTTCAAAAAATATACTTACTCACCTCTTTTTCATAGATGATGTAGTCCTTCTTTGTGGAGCTGAACATGTATCTATCAAATTGCTATTATAGACTTTAGAACTCTTCTCCAAATAGTCTGGTTTAAGGATAAATTTTGAGAAGAGTAACATATACTTGTCTATCGATGTCAGAGAAAAGGAGAAAATCATTATAATGAGTGGTATATGCTTACATCCTTCTTCTTTCAAATACTTAGGAGTACCTATCACCTTTTCTGATCCTAAATTTTCTGATTGCATCCCTCTATTTGAAAAGCTCAAAGGTAAGATTAATGCATGGCAAAACTGTCATCTCTTCTATGCAACTAGACTAACTTTAATCATCTTTGTTTTAAATAGCATGCACTTACATTGGTCTACTCATATTATTTTACCTGAGAGATTAATGACAGAGATGGATAGAATCCTAAAAGCATTTCTTTAGTCAAGTAACACCAAGAATGTTAAGAAAGCGAAGGTCAAGTAGAGTGAGGTCATATCTCTATTATACAAAAGGTGTTCTTATGCCAAAGACTTTGGAGACTTTCTACAAATATAGGGCTTTATAGATTAAATGGATACATGAAGTTCACGTAAGAAATGCTAGTTTCTAGCAGATTTTACCTTCCATTCAATTCTTTTGGATATTTAATTATTTATTGCATTTTAGAAGCTTCATTTACCCCTTCATCAAAGACAAGATAGCTAATAGGGAAGATACATTGCTTTGATGTGATAATTGGACAAATGCTAGTCCACTTCTTCAAAGATCTGAACTTAATCAGTTCTGAAACAGGCTATTTGCCACCTTTAAAGCCTCTGATATCATTCTTAACGGTGTATGGCATAGCAACTTTATAGGATTTCATGCTTTGGAGCCATTTCTTCCTGCTCTCAGAGATTCAAGTAGTGCAGACCTTAATTTGGACCCCAAATCAGAGGGGTATCTTCATTAATGCTTCCTGTCATTCACTCTTTAACGTCTCTTCTGATATTGCTTGGCATAACCTCCCTTGTAAAAACTCTCTTAACCCGAAAGCTTCCATTATCACATGGCTTGTGATAAAAAATAGACTACAAAAGAAGAACAAATGGTATGGCCAATATGACACTATTTGTGAATGTAGAGTGTTTGAAGAAGATAGGAATCATCTATTCTTTAATTATAACTACTCTAAAGTGGTATGGGGCTGCATCCAACAAATGCTAGGAATAGTTACACAAACTCTGGATTGGGAGCAAACTCTTGATAGGATTATCTCTCAAACTAGACCGAGACAGCTGAATGTTATTCTCTTCAAAAATGCTTTTGTAACCACCATTTATTCCCTGTGGAAAGAAAGGAACAATAAGCTATACAAGGATGTTGGTGAAAATAAATACCAAGTTATGGATTGTAGCATAAACTAGGTAAGAGCTATGATTATTGCCAAAAGAATGGATCATCTCCTCACCCTCGATATTAAAAGCAAATGGCATATTTGAACTAATATATTAATTCCTCTATAGGCTCTTCCTATTTTCTCCTTTCCTCAATTTTTGTAACTTGTATTAGTAGCTAGGTTAAGCCGATAAATTGAACTCATTATAATGTTGTAATTGTTGGCCCCGGGTCAGCATACATATTTTATGGCACTACGTGTCACATTGTACATTTATTTGTAATAATAATAATATATATAATATAGTTGGAAACATTGCAATAAAATAAATTATAACATTTAAATTTAATTAAAGTCTAGACACGGAAAACTTATGGTGGGATCATAAAATAATTTCAGACATATAATGAAATTATTCAAAAACAAAATTTCTTTAATAAAAACAACTTAGCTATTAATAAAATAATTAATGGATAATATCAAATAAAAGAAATAGATAGTAATTATATTAATTAAATAAAATTCATAGGAAAGTAAAAATAATACTCAACAATTTAATTTATAATTTTCCATAGCAAAAATAAACAAATAATAAAGATTTGGGTGTTTAAAAAAAAGTAATTAATAACATGTTACGGGTGTGAAAGGGAAATAGAGGACGATCGCGACTTTTGAACAACAGGGAGTCTCGCGGTTGCGACCTGGTCACGATCGCGAATTCGGCGAATTTGGGCTTGTCGCGATCGCGTTGCATCGTGATCGCGATTTATGTGACAGTGTCGTGATCGCACCTTAGCACGATCGCGAATTGTGAAAATTCGCACTGTCGCGATCACACCACCTCACGATCGCGATTTTGCCCAATCAGACATCCTTACTTCTAAGCAACATATCTTTCAATACAGAGATCCAAAAATTACAAACTATATATCGTTGGAAAGCTAAGATCAAGACCTACAACTCTCAAGAAGAAGGTTTTACCTAATTCAGGCTATATAGATACAGTTTAATCATCTAAATAAAGTTACCATTTCAGCCAAATTCATACTTCAATTATACATAAATGCACCCAAACATAGCTACCTTATAAGAGTCATAACTTCTGCATCTGAAATCCAAAAATTTCAATCTTTATAGTGTTAGAAAGCTAAAAGAATAATCAACTTTCATATAGACCACTTAGCCTAAATCTACCTAGATCAGTGCAGTTTATTCCTCAAAGTTTCAGATCACATTACTACCATATTTTTTGTTTTCACTCATCAAAACACAAACAATTTTCACACCAATCTCAAAGGACCAGAACCAACATAGATTTTCTTACATACCAAACTCCTTTGCTACACAATTTAGCACAACCAAACTATCACAATATCTCCCAACATTCAGCACACAGCCAATCTCATAGGATAAAATTCTGCATACATATATGACTATCAATTCAAAGTGATACATATTTTCATACTTTGCTTCACAATGTCGCAACAGTAACATGATCGCAAAAATAATACAATGATG